>JAJOZX010017933.1:0-50053 GCA_023014485.1 Bathynomus jamesi
TTGTAGTGACAGAAAATAGAACATTAAAATTGATATAGATAGATAGATAGATATAGAGTCAAACTACTTATAAAGGCCACCCATCGTGGCCTTTTTGACGGGTAGCATCTTTTAATACGCGTTACGTGGCGGCCATTTTGTTTTCATTTAAATCGAAGATGTTGTATATTGCATGAGCATATATATATATACCATCATTAAATGTTATTTAAATCAAGAGCAAATTTGTCTCAAAGGACAGTTCGGTTTAAAATTTGGTTTCATTCTAAACTCCTTTGAAGAAATCAAACGCTGTCGTCTGCTGCCCAACTTACGCTTGGCTAGTCACTCTGCCTTGACTTTCTCCTTCGAGTCCATACAACTTCCAATAAGTTGTTGTAACCCTTACTCATGATGAACTTCAACTCGAGCAAACTCGCGGCGACATCATGGATGGACTCGAACCTGAATGAAACTTCCTTTTCGCATCCTTCTTCCCCATCATCACTCTCCTCATCAAGGACAATTTCATTCTCCGCATTTAGTCTTTGGTTATAGTTCCTGAACTGTCTCGACAGATGCACCATTGTCCGTGGTACCGTCGCGTACAGTAGCGGTCGGGCCAAGGGAGGTAATTTCCATTGCCGCTGACCGCGTTTAACGGATGGCCGCCGTATTTTTCGTGGGGTGAGATCCCACAGTTAAGTCACAAACTGCGCCATAAACGCGCGATTCGTATTATATATTAAAGAATAGTGAACATTCTTATTAATTTAATATTAACAAACCCGTCTGCGTGTATATTTCTGATTCCATCGTACGTACGGAGACGAAAGGATATTCTTTATAGTATTAATGCCGTAAAATTTTGGGCATTATGCTTGTTAAAGCGCAAATAGTTAATGCCTAAAGCTTTGAACTTAACTTTTCTCAGTATTAGTGAAATCCGGAATCCATTCCGTTGAACTCTGTTTCTTAGCTTCAATTGCCTAGTTAGGTCTCTGACGTTAAAACCGTGTTTATTTTTAATTTTTTTAAAGGGAGGGTTCCAAAATTTACGAGATTTAAATCGAACATCGCATCTCGCAGTGTTCAGATAAATATATTATAAATACCCATCTTCCAACTACCAAAATACGAGGAAGGTAATACCGTACTACCAACGAAACACGATGGAACACGCGGCGTGACTAGAGTGACCTCCGCAAAAGTGGCATAAGTAATCAATGTTAGCACCAACACACTCGAGTTATGGCTTCTCTTATTCAAAGTGAGTGACATTAATTTCAAACAAAATGTCGAGCAGTTATTAAATATTTCGAAATCAATTACAACAACACTAAAATTGCAAATGGGAAGAAATACAAAAATAAATGAAGCAGTTGATATCTGGAAACGAGTAAAAATGCAGTTAGAATTCCTTTTAGCAAATCGTATTAAGTTAGTAAACCAGAGACGTGAAAAAGCGATTTACAATTTTCTTTTATTAGCTTATATGGCTTGATCCTCTTCTTTTTTTTCTCTTTTTTTGCGTGAAGCTTATGCTACGAAATCAGCGGATGAAAATTTTACAAATGCTTTAATAATATTGTTCCACTTAAAAGGCACCCTCTCCTCCCTTTTGACGAGTTGTGTTTATTCAGTCACGATGTACCAACAAATGTGACCCCGCGTAACTGGTGGAAATTGCTAAAAAGGCAAAGTGGATAATGAAGTTATTAGCTCAAATGCAGCATTTTTCTTTACAGCAACTGCATCAACTGGAGAGGTCGAAAGGATTTTTCCTTCAAGTAGGTTTGTGCACTCAGATAAAAAAAAAAAGGGCTTGGTGCCCATGAAGCAGTAGAGCTCGCGTTCCTGTATAAAGTGCTGAAACCAAGGAATCAGTACCAAAACTTATTAAAAGTTTGATAAACTTTAGGTACCCCAATTTGAAAATAATAATTACTAAAAATAAAAGACCAATATTCTATTCTTGAAATTATAGGTGCAGTATTTATCATCATCATCATATAATATAGTTGGGCATTTAGTATAGTTTATACTAACCATGGAGAAAACATTTTCTAGATTCTACCTAAATGGATCATACTATGACAGTAGGTCTGTGGCAAGGCCAGGCTTACAAAGTCAAACTGTTTAGTGTTTAGTAGACTATAAGTACTACATATTATTAGGAAAGTAACTTAAACGATTTACTTTTTTTTTGTTTTACTCCTTATTTCGTTTAAAAGGGGGGGGGGGGGGGGGTAGCTCCCCCCAGGGGTAAATTACCGGTCAATTTATCTTTTTTGGCGAGGTAACGGAAGGCCACTTTCGGAGGTAGACCAAACTAAAAACCAATTGTTTGTCTAAGATTTAGAAGCGAAGAGGAATTCATTTCTTCGCGAGTGGATTAAACCCGGCAGGTCCTCTTCTCTCGCAAGGAACTCTCGTGCGTTTGTCATTTATTACCCACCCAAAGCGTTCGTTCACTTTGTAATATAAACTAATAAAAAGCTGGGGTAACCGAGGGTATGGAAAGTTTGGTTATAGTTAACGAATGTGAAGAGGTTGAAAACGAGTGGTTTAAAAGGATATTCTTTCGTAATTTTATGAACAAAGAAAAGGAAAAAAAGGTTTTCCCAACAAAAATCTCATTTTGGTCAGTCAAAAATAGCTACAATTAATCTAATAATCGAATATTAGCAACAAACATATTACAAAAACTGGTTTTTGGTTTTTATACGAACGACTGTACGAACGGTTATGAAAAGGAATAAGCTGTGGCATGTGAGAACTGTGATGATGGACATCACGCAGCTTGCACCAAAATTATGGAATGAAGTCACAAATATTCTGTAATTTTTTTCTTAATCCGTTAACTGCGCGAGCGCCCAGTTACGAGTCGAGCCCAAAACGCGGAGATATATCTCGGTTTAAAGTTTAAACCCGAGTATATGCGGGGCTGCGCAGGATTGGTCAGAAGCGAGAGCCCGTGATATTAGGGGTTGCGCGGGAAAATTAAGGATATGCTTAGGGCAACGCCTAATAAAGCTGCGGGTATGGAGCCATGTAGGCCTAAGTTAGTTGTCCCAATAACTAACAGTGTAAGGACTAAAGTTAATGTATGTAAAATTTAGGATACAAACCGAGCCAAATACAGTATAGCAAATACTAATTAATGTAAACTCGAGTGAAGTTAAGGGTAGTTTCAGTGGTCCTTGGTTAAGTCAAGTGAGAAAGATGCAGGTTCCAGTAAAATCAGGTCTAATGAATTGCACATTGAACAATTTGGGCTGGAAGCAAAAAATTAGATTCAAAAGTAAGTGTGTGTGTGTGTGTGGTGTGTGTGTGTGTGTGTGTGTGTGTGTGTGTGTAAAATTAAGGTTTTTATTTACAGTTCAGAAAGGGAAAAAAATTATAGAATTTTCCAAATTACGTCTTTTAATTTTCCCCCTCATTCAAGGTAGAAGGAAGCAATATTAAATTTAATTAAACTAATGTAATATGAAACGGAATATTTTCTGCCCTCACATCATTAAGAGTAAAGGACGTAGGTCAAACAAACTAAAAAACAAAAAAAAACCGATGATCTAACATTAAAAGCACTATATATATATATATATATATATATATATATATATATATATATATATATATATATATTATATATATATATATATATATATATATATATATAACTGCAAACACGCAGTATAATTAACGTAAAGAACGACGCTTGTATAGGAGATATTCCGCGCAAGACGAGAGAGAACGAAACAAATGAAAAATGAGGTAACCACCCGGGAATCGGAATCGAACCCGGGATCTTCCGATTGCCGGTCAGATGCGGGTTCGATTCCCGGGTGGTTACCTCATTTTTCATTTGTTTCGTTCTCTCCCTCTCGTCTTGCGCGGAATATCTCCTATACAAGCGTCGTTCTTTACGTTGATATATATATTGGCGGTGG
The DNA here is from genome assembly GCA_023014485.1 of Bathynomus jamesi. Taxonomy (NCBI): domain Eukaryota; kingdom Metazoa; phylum Arthropoda; class Malacostraca; order Isopoda; family Cirolanidae; genus Bathynomus; species Bathynomus jamesi. Next base: position 3,933 of record JAJOZX010017933.1, read on the forward strand.
TGTAGTGGTTAGCGTCGCTGACTACGAATCCATCGGCCCTGGGATCGAGACCCGGTGACGGCAGGCAGCGCGCAGCAAAAACCCAGCTGTTCATTCTTCCACACAATAAAAGAAAGTGATTGGTAGATAAATAGGTACCCTGGTTGGCCTAGTGGTTAAGACGCTGGGCTGCTGGCGGGGCGTGGTTGAGATTCCACGTTAAACTGTAGGTCTAAGGTGGAGTGAAAAGCTTGAACTTCGTCAGAATGAACAATTCGGGCGGAAGCTATATATATTATTGTATTTATGTACATTAAACTGTTGAGTAAGCTCTATTTATTGGAGGCCCCCCTGTGCCACTATCCTCTGCAACGAATGGAATATCCCCGCTCCCCCGAAAACTGAACCGAACTTGAGCGCTGATGATTTACTAACGTCCTGAAATTGGGGCTTAACTTCATACGAAGTTATCTTAAGTCGCCGGTTCACAGATATGTGTGTGTGTGTGTGTGTGTGTGTGTGCGCGTGTGTGCGTGTGTGTGTGTGTGTGTGTGCTGAGTTTCACAGTCGACCGAAGGTGGCACCCATATTTCTCATACAGCCGCAAACTCGTAGAAAAGCAAGGATTTCCATCCCCCCCCCCTCTTAAAAGCCCTCGCCCAAAATGAGCGGATTTTTAATAAAAAAAAATATTCAAAATGTGTAAAGGAACTAGTGAAAATTTTTATAAAACTGTTGGAAACTGGAAATATACAAACATCACTATATATGTATGTATATGTATGTATGTATGTATGTATGTATGTATGTATGTATATTATATATATATATATATATATAATATATATATATATATATATATATATATATATATATATATATATATATATATACCGGGTGTCCGAGAATTATCTGTACAATTTTTGGCTGTTATTAAAAGTCAACCATGAAGTGTAGAAATTCCATTGTTGTCCCATTTTACAGAGAATCTTATTAAGTTTTTTCTGATACCACGTTTTGACAAGTTTTTTAGAAATGTAACCGGGTGACAGACATTGATGATTTAAAAGCAAGAATCACAGCTGCTATTGAGCGAATTGATGTGGATATGCTGCAGCGTACATGGCAACATTTGGAGTATCGATTGGATGTTTTGCGAATCACTAATGGTGCACATATCGAATGTTTGTAACAACGTTACTTTAATAAAAGAAACTTTTGAAAATACAGATTCTAAATAATCTTGTTTAAGAATTTTACGTGTTATCAAGAATTTTATTAAAAGATGAAATTGTACAGATAATGTTCGGACACACTGGAATTTCTAAAAAACTTGTCAAAACTTGGTATCAGAAAAAACTTAATGAGATTCTCTGTAAAATGGGACAACACTGGAATTTCTACACTTCATGGTTGACTTTCAATAACAGCCAAAAATTGTACAGATAATTCTCGGACACCCTGTATATATATATATATATATATATATATATATATATATATATATATATATATATATATATATATATATATATATTCAAACAGATTTAGATAAAAAGGGTAGGACGCTAAATCTTTGGTAAACTTGTATGCTACTTTATTAACTTTTAATCGTCATTTTATTTTTATATATATCGAAACTTGACTATAAAAGGCAAAGTGTTAAAACCCGGGCAGATTTCCAGTATAAATTTGTATTTTTATAATTCATTTGATCTTGTGCTAAAAATCGATATTTTTCCTTACAAATCTGTATGCCTCTTTGTTAATCCTTTAATTTTTAATTTTTATTTTTACTTCTCTGTTTATTGCATATATATATATATATATATATATATATATATATATATATATATATATATATATGTGTGTGTGTGTGTGTGTAGATATGTATGTATATATGTATATATGTTTGTGTATGTATGTTATTTATTTATTTTTTTTTTTCTGTAACCTATATATAGGCCGTAACCTTTATGTACTTCAGTGTTCCTGAGGATGTCATTAGACGAAAGCGCTTGAGCACCTTTTTGTTTCCTTTCCTTCGTGGTTTTATTCATCATATATATTATATATAATATATATATACCGGTGAACAGATCAAAGTGCGCACCATGTTTTTATTAGTAAAACTTATTTCAACGATCGACACAAAAATTCAAAGTAAGGTCGTTTCCGCAAGGTGATCGTGTAACACTTGGTTAAGATTGTTTTTAAACATTCACGGTGGTGTTGGAGACGACTTCAGGAGGAAAACTATTCCAGTAAAGTGACAACCTTGTATGTGAGGAAATTACTGCAAATATCCATATTGTACCGTTTCGGTTCCAGTTTACAGCTGCTGTTACGAGTCGGGTTTGCGCTCAGTGTAAAAAGTTTAGAGTAATCAACACTGTCGTTCCTATTCAGAAGGTTAAAGACCTGGATGAACTCGCTCCTGAGCCCCGATGCTTCTCTGAGGAATAGAAATTAAGAAGGGAGAGAGTCCGCGATCTTATGATTTGTGACTGATAGACCGAATTAGTTTCGTCGCTCAGGCTTCAACATTTTCAAAACTTTGTCTTTACTCAAAAATGGGGACCAGAACTACGAGGAATACTCGGTGGGACGTAACCAATACGCCGTTGAGTAGGGAGAATAACGCCTTTGCCGCAGTACGAGAACCGCCTTTCGATACAGCCCAATATTTTATTACACTTTTTCAATTTCACCGCAGTGTTTTTAGGGATAGATAGATACTGTATAGACAGATAGACATAAAAACTGTCACATCATTCACTTGTCGACGGTCGTACTTTTCATTTTATCAATTTAATTTTTTCCTTTCTTCGTGAACACGACGGACGAATAGGGTTCGTTCCTCCTCTCACGTGTTTTTCAATAATTTATTAAAGCCCAAATTAGATTTATTTAAATGCGCCACGCGTTGCATACCTCATAAGATGATGATGATGAAGACGAGGAGAGAATCACATTTATAGCTTCACAAGTCCGATGACGTTACTAAGACCTAGTTTTATATATTTGATCGCAGCTGCAGCTGCATCTCTCTCTCTCTCTCTCTCTCTCTCTCTCTCTCGACCAATCATCTTAAGATAGCGGAGAAGAGGGTAAAATTGAAAATCTAAATAATTATGAGTGGCTGACGGTGTGCCATAATAATTATTTAAATAACTCCCAAAGAGATTTCGTATGAATGCGTTCTTCAGATAAAAATACTCTCGCCTTTTAACCTCGAGCAAAGTAATAATAATAACAGAAAACTAATGGCACATAAACATCGCATAAAATAAAGAAAAACCAAGAATTTAAATACATCTTAATTTAATTCCATCTATTATATTATATTTTTTAGTGTTAAAAATAAAAAAAAAAGGCCAAAGAAACGTAGACAGGATAAAATGTTAATAATAACGCTTGCGCGCATGCGTGCCTCAATGTTTCCGATGGAAAGGGATACAATGAACCATTAAAACTAACCATAATATATACTATACACCCAACCATAACGAGGCAGACTACGGAATAGCAACACCCACTTTTCATAAAAACCATATTTGACATCCGCAAAATGACACACACACACACACACATATATATGTATATATAATTATAAATGCATTACAGAAATACCAAATTAAGTGTTCTAAAAAAAGAGAGCATAACTACAAACCATACATCGGACGATGAGTATTTTCCATTTTATTACGATAATGAAAACGATGATAATAACGATAATGACGACACTAACAGCCATTAAAAGAAGAAAACAAAAGAGTAATAATAATAAATGTATAGAAAGAAAAAAGTGGCCGATATGTACAGTAGGGCGGAAAGACTTTATTGGCAGTTTGCGGATGTGGTTTTGTCTGGTCTAGCCTTTGTCTGGTGTGGGGGAATCTCTCTCTCTCTCTCTCTCTCTCTCTCTCTCTCTCTCTCTCTCTCTCTCTCTCTCTCTCTCTCTCTCTCTCTCTCTCTCTCGACTACTCGATGTTGGGCAGTAATATCGAGGTGACTGATTTAGAAAAGGACTTGGGTGTGCTAATTAGCAGCGACCTTAAGTTTACGAAACAGTGTGTAGAGGTGGAAAAGAAAGCCCAGAAACTATTGGGTTATATCAGGAGGCAATTTCAGTTTCGGAACAAGGAGATTGTGCTCTCACTGTACAATTCCCTTGTTCGGCCGTACCTGGAGTATGCTGTGCAGTTCTGGTCGCCCACCCTCAGGAAAGATATTGAGAGGCTGGAGCGAGTGCAGGCGAGGGCCACAAAGTTGATCCCTTCCGTTAGGCATATGGGCTACAATCGACGGTTACGCGCCCTGAATTTGTTTTCGCTTGAAACTCGGAGGCTGCGCGGTCAACTGATCGAGGTTTTCAAGCTCTTACAAGGGTTCAACGATGTCGATTTTAGAAGTATGTTTAGTTTAAATGATAACCCAACTCGCAACAATGGTTGGAAGTTGGATTTGAAACGGTTTAGGACTAGTGTGTGTGGGAATTACGTTACGTATAAGATCTGTGACACATGGAACAGGTTACCTTCGGAAGTTGTGAACAGTTCCTCTGTGGATCAGTTCAAGAAAAGGTTAGACGAAATCTTGCACACTATTTGAGTGTGTAAAGACATTTAGGACCTCAGTCTGCGGAAATTTCTTTTCCTATAAAATAGTTAATATCTGGAACCAACTGCAGGAGTTCGCTTGCTCGGTCTCTGTGAGCAAGCTAAATATAGAGCTATTATATATTCTCCACTTTCCTGTAAAATTTCCTTGGCTCCTTTTCCAGGGTCAAGGTATTTTCTTCAACCTTTTTCCGTACCTGCCTCTGGCAGGGAGGGAGCGGAGGGTGGGGAGAGAGCCTTCTACTTTTCTATCCAGTTTTCTACTACTGCTAGCATAGTTGAAAGACAAAATTTTCCCTGGCACCCGTTGCCATTGGTACCTCCTCGGTATGGGCCGCAAGGCCTTTTGAGGTACTTCTTTTCCTTGTAACTCCTTGTAACTCTCTCTCTCTCTCTCTCTCTCTCTCTCTCTCTCTGGAGATGGGCCAGGTGCCTGGTGACTGGAGAGAGGCCAACGTGACCCCTATCTTTAAGAAAGGGGATCACGAAAGTCCAGGGAACTATCGTCCTATTAGTCTCACTTCAGTTGTAGGTAAATTATTAGAAAGGATAATAGCTGATAGAATCGTTGACCATTTGGATTCTACAAGCTGCTTGGGGACTCCCAACATGGTTTAGACGGCATAGGTCGTGTCTCACCAACTTGCTCGAGTTTTTCCACGTCATGTTGAGTGAGTACGATAAGAGTAGGGCGATTGATATACTTTATCTCGACTTTCAGAAAGCCTTTGATAAGGTACCTCACCGCCGGCTAATGGCGAAAGTGCGCGCGCTGGGTATCGGTGGGGAAATAGGTAGGTGGATTGAAAACTGGCTAAGGAATAGGCGGCAGAGGGTGGTAATTAAAGGGGCTAGTTCGGGTTGGGCCTCGGTCACTAGTGGGGTTCCTCAGGGTTCCGTTTTGGGGCCGCTGTTGTTTACCATTTACATAAATGATATCGACGGTGGCATCGTCAGTCGGATCGCCAAATTCGCTGATGACACCAAGCTTGGGGCCAATGTTGGGACGCCCGAAGCGATCGAGGAACTGCGTGCGGACCTAGGTAGGATAGGAGAGTGGTCCGAAAAATGGCAAATGCCGTTTAACTTGGGTAAATGCAAAGTGATGCACATTGGCTACGCCAATCCCAAGTCGGACTACTCGATGTTGGGCAGTAATATCGAGGTGACTGATTTAGAAAAGGACTTGGGTGTGCTAATTAGCAGCGACCTTAAGTTTACGAAACAGTGTGTAGAGATGGAAAAGAAAGCCCAGAAACTATTGGGTTATATCAGGAGGCAATTTCAGTTTCGGAACAAGGAGATTGTGCTCTCACTGTACAATTCCCTTGTTCGGCCGTACCTGGAGTATGCTGTGCAGTTCTGGTCGCCCACCCTCAGGAAAGATATTGAGAGGCTGGAGCGAGTGCAGGCGAGGGCCACAAAGTTGATCCCTTCCGTTAGGCATATGGGCTACAATCGACGGTTACGCGCCCTGAACTTGTTTTCGCTTGAAACTCGGAGGCTGCGCGGTCAACTGATCGAGGTTTTCAAGCTCTTACGAGGGTTCAACGATGTCGATTTAGAAGTATGTTTAGTTTAAATGATAACCCAACTCGCAACAATGGTTGGAAGTTGGATTTGAAACGGTTTAGGACTAGTGTGTGTGGGAATTACGTTACGTATAAGATCTGTGACACATGGAACAGGTTACCTTCGGAAGTTGTGAACAGTTCCTCTGTGGATCAGTTCAAGAAAAGGTTAGACGAAATCTTGCACACTATTTGAGTGTGTAAAGACATTTAGGACCTCAGTCTGCGGAAATTTCTTTTCCTGTAAAATAGTTGATATCTGGAACCAACTTCCCTCAGAGGATGTTTCCAGTCAAAGTGTAAATCTGTTTAAAAATAGGCTAGACAAATACAGAACACACTCATAGTTTAAGATTAAAACCTCAGAAAACTCTGCAGGAGTTCGCTTGCTCGGTGTCTCTGTGAGCAAGCTAAATATAGAGCTATTTATATATTCTCCACTTTCCTGTAAAATTTCCTTGGCTACTTTTCCAGGGTCAAGGTATTTTCTTCAACCTTTTTCCGTACCTGCCTCTGGCAGGGAGGGAGCGGAGGGTGGGGAGAGAGCCTTCTACTTTTCTATCCAGTTTTCTACTACTGCTAGCATAGTTTGAAAGACAAAATTTTCCCTGGCACCCGTTGCCATTGGTACCTCCTCGGTATGGGCCGCAAGGCCTTTTGAGGTACTTCTTTTCCTTGTAACTCCTTGTAACTCTCTCTCTCTCTCTCTCTCTCTCTCTCTCTCTCTCTCTCTCTCTCTCTCTCTCTCTCTCTCTCTCTCTCTCCTCTCTCTCTCTCTCTCTCTCTCTCTCTCGCTGCCATACCCTCAAAACTGGTCACCCCTGCTTCAACGCAGCCTAAGTGGTTCAATCGTGGCATCGCTTCGGCTATCCGAAATAGGAAAGTAGTGTATAGGAGGGCGAAGGCCAATCGTTCCCACGAGAACACTGAAGCGTATGTCCGCCTGTGTAGGGAAGTGAAGGCGAAGGTTAGGCTAGCGAAACGTAACGAAGAACTACGGGTGGCAAGCCTCTGCAAGAGGAACCCTAAGGAGTTCTTCAGTTATGTTAATAGTAGAAAGCCTATTAGAAGCATGATAGGTCCTTTAAAGGACGGAAGCGGCGTTCTGCGGACCTCCGACGCGGACATCGCTAAGGTGCTTAATGAGTACTTTGCGGGAGTGTTCACCAGGGAGGATACCCGCGTCATCCCCGAGCCAGCTGTGAGGCACGAAGGTGCTGACCTGGATAGTGTTAGATGTACCGCGACAGTCGTTGCTCATAGAATAGACAAACTGAGCGCGTTTAAGGCTCCTGGGCCAGACCAGTTTCTCCCCAGTGTTTTGCGAGAAGTGCGCGACCAGGTGGCTCCCCACCTGGCTACAGTCTTCAACAAATCGTTGGAGATGGGCCAGGTGCCTGGTGACTGGAGAAGGCCAACGTGACCCCTATCTTTAAGAAAGGGGATCACGAAAGTCCAGGGAACTATCGTCCTATTAGTCTCACTTCAGTTGTAGGTAAATTATTAGAAAGGATAATAGCTGATAGAATCGTTGACCATTTGGATTCCTACAAGCTGCTTGGGGACTCCCAACATGGGTTTAGACGGCATAGGTCGTGTCTCACCAACTTGCTCGAGTTTTTCCACGTCATGTTGAGTGAGTACGATAAGAGTAGGGCGATTGATATACTTTATCTCGACTTTCAGAAAGCCTTTGATAAGGTACCTCACCGCCGGCTAATGGCGAAAGTGCGCGCGCTGGGTATCGGTGGGGAAATAGGTAGGTGGATTGAAAACTGGCTAAGGAATAGGCGGCAGAGGGTGGTAATTAAAGGGGCTAGTTCGGGTTGGGCCTCGGTCACTAGTGGGGTTCCTCAGGGTTCCGTTTTGGGGCCGCTGTTGTTTACCATTTACATAAATGATATCGACGGTGGCATCGTCAGTCGGATCGCCAAATTCGCTGATGACACCAAGCTTGGGGCCAATGTTGGGACGCCCGAAGCGATCGAGGAACTGCGTGCGGACCTAGGTAGGATAGGAGAGTGGTCCGAAAAATGGCAAATGCCGTTTAACTTGGGTAAATGCAAAGTGATGCACATTGGCTACGCCAATCCCAAGTCGGACTACTCGATGTTGGGCAGTAATATCGAGGTGACTGATTTAGAAAAGGACTTGGGTGTGCTAATTAGCAGCGACCTTAAGTTTACGAAACAGTGTGTAGAGATGGAAAAGAAAGCCCAGAAACTATTGGGTTATATCAGGAGGCAATTTCAGTTTCGGAACAAGGAGATTGTGCTCTCACTGTACAATTCCCTTGTTCGGCCGTACCTGGAGTATGCTGTGCAGTTCTGGTCGCCCACCCTCAGGAAAGATATTGAGAGGCTGGAGCGAGTGCAGGCGAGGGCCACAAAGTTAATCCCTTCCGTTAGGCATATGGGCTACAATCGACGGTTACGCGCCCTGAACTTGTTTTCGCTTGAAACTCGGAGGCTGCGCGGTCAACTGATCGAGGTTTTCAAGCTCTTACGAGGGTTCAACGATGTCGATTTTAGAAGTATGTTTAGTTTAAATGATAACCCAACTCGCAACAATGGTTGGAAGTTGGATTTGAAACGGTTTAGGACTAGTGTGTGTGGGAATTACGTTACGTATAAGATCTGTGACACATGGAACAGGTTACCTTCGGAAGTTGTGAACAGTTCCTCTGTGGATCAGTTCAAGAAAAGGTTAGACGAAATCTTGCACACTATTTGAGTGTGTAAAGACATTTAGGACCTCAGTCTGCGGAAATTTCTTTTCCTGTAAAATAGTTGATATCTGGAACCAACTTCCCTCAGAGGATGTTTCCAGTCAAAGTGTAAATCTGTTTAAAAATAGGCTAGACAAAGTACAGAACACACTCATAGTTTAAGATTAAAACCTCAGAAAACTCTGCAGGAGTTCGCTTGCTCGGTGTCTCTGTGAGCAAGCTAAATATAGAGCTATTTATATATTCTCCACTTTCCTGTAAAATTTCCTTGGCTACTTTTCCAGGGTCAAGGTATTTTCTTCAACCTTTTTCCGTACCTGCCTCTGGCAGGGAGGGAGCGGAGGGTGGGGAGAGAGCCTTCTACTTTTCTATCCAGTTTTCTACTACTGCTAGCATAGTTGAAAGACAAAATTTTCCCTGGCACCCGTTGCCATTGGTACCTCCTCGGTATGGGCCGCAAGGCCTTTTGAGGTACTTCTTTTCCTTGTAACTCCTTGTAACTCTCTCCTCTCTCTCTCTCTCTCTCTCTCTCTCTCTCTCTCTCTCTCTCTCTCTCTCTCTCTCAACTGATCGAGGTTTTCAAGCTCTTACGAGGGTTCAACGATGTCGATTTTAGAAGTATGTTTAGTTTAAATGATAACCCAACTCGCAACAATGGTTGGAAGTTGGATTTGAAACGGTTTAGGACTAGTGTGTGTGGGAATTACGTTACGTATAAGATCTGTGACACATGGAACAGGTTACCTTCGGAAGTTGTGAACAGTTCCTCTGTGGATCAGTTCAAGAAAAGGTTAGACGAAATCTTGCACACTATTTGAGTGTGTAAAGACATTTAGGACCTCAGTCTGCGGAAATTTCTTTTCCTGTAAAATAGTTGATATCTGGAACCAACTTCCCTCAGAGGATGTTTCCAGTCAAAGTGTAAATCTGTTTAAAAATAGGCTAGACAAAGTACAGAACACACTCATAGTTTAAGATTAAAACCTCAGAAAACTCTGCAGGAGTTCGCTTGCTCGGTGTCTCTGTGAGCAAGCTAAATATAGAGCTATTTATATATTCTCCACTTTCCTGTAAAATTTCCTTGGCTACTTTTCCAGGGTCAAGGTATTTTCTTCAACCTTTTTCCGTACCTGCCTCTGGCAGGGAGGGAGCGGAGGGTGGGGAGAGAGCCTTCTACTTTTCTATCCAGTTTTCTACTTCTGCTAGGATAGTTGAAAGACAAAATTTTCCCTGGCACCCGTTGCCATTGGTACCTCCTCGGTATGGGCCGCAAGGCCTTTTGAGGTACTTCTTTTCCTTGTAACTCCTTGTAACTCTCTCTCTCTCTGTGTGTGTGTTTTAAAATAAGAAATTAAAAAATGGAAAAGGTTATGAAGTTCCTAATCGCAACATTCAATTTATTTCGTCGACGTAAAGAGTATACAAAGAAATGCACGTAATTATCGCCATTAACTAAGAGAAATAAATGTGGTGTCAAAGAGACGCACTAAGAGAAAACATGAGAACTCGTAATTATACTCTGCTTTCAACTTAATCTTTTATACTTGTTAAGAAACAAATTGCGTCTACATTAAATACTTTGAAATCGGACGTTTTGGAAAAAAAAAGATTTATTTTTTTTATTTTTTTTTCTAAACTGCCGAGGGAAAGGTTACCACCCAAAGACAATTATGATAAATATAATTTAAACGGTTCGTGCAATTTAATATTCTGTATGAAGATGTACAAAACACACACACACACACTAAATTCGACCCACCTTAAACTCAATTCCATATGAAACGACAGAGAAATATTTTGTAATTTGAGTCTATGCAGAAGGAGGGAAGCGCTCTCTCTCTCTCTCTCTCTCTCTCTCTCTCATACACTAAAAGAAGTCAGAGACGAATGAAAAGTGTAGGAAGGGAGGAGGTGGGGCCATTCATTGCAGCGACCAATCATTCCTTGATTGCGATGGGGCGTCGAGGCTTCCTTTCTTTTTTAAAGGCTCACTTTCAAAACAAACATAATACCACACTCGCCACACATTCACCAGAATTCAATATAATTAATGAGAGCGTGGATGACGAACGTGTAAACAAGCGTTTTCCTCTTCGAGGTCGCCCAAAGGCGTACTTGCTTAGGATCGAATGATCCTCTGTGGCCCTCGTGCATCCCTTCGACAAATAGACGTGTATAAGCCTTTATATATCGTATTCACCTCCTATATCACACACACACACATATATATATATATATATATATTATATATATATATATATAATATATATATATATATATATATATATACTGTGTGTGTGTAATATATATATATATATATATATATTTGTCGTTCACGTATAGGAAAGGCCAAATATTTGTTGGGAAGCAAGTAAGTGAAAAACTGAAAAAAAAAATCGTGTTTGGTTATTAAACATTTGCGGAAAGAAAGCAAGCAGCGCCCTGCCCTATCATTAACGCAATTACTCCGCTCCAACTCGGTTCATGCAACCTCCCAACCGGTATCAAAAGGATATTCTTTCGGACGAGTTAAGAGAGAAACAAACCGTGAAAAACGGAGCCGCCACACGCACGCGCGTACACAATATTACATATATACAGAGGGGTGACAAAAGTAAATAGACACCTTCCATTTTTTTTTTTTTTTCCCCCAGAGTTTTTGATTTGATGATAAAGGTCACTAAATGATAGTAGATATATCGAATCAATATATTTAAAATTATGTTTTCCCGTTTCCATTAGGCAAAGAGACACGTTCCGGCATTCCACTAATAAGCTTTGCTATTTGTTTTCAAGAACAACCGTCGTTATGTCCATCGACTTTTGTCAACCGTGTGTGTGTGTGTGTGTGTGTGTGTGTGTGTGTGTGTGTGTGTGTGTGTGTGTGTGGTTAGCTGAATTAGAGTAAAACCACGCAAACATCAATAAAATTTAGGGCAGCGGTTACCAAAGCGGGGTCCGCCGTTAGGGTTAGGCGGAGTTGCTTCCCCATGAAAAGAAGTGCATGTAAGCATCTCATTTATTTTAAGTGAAAAAAGTTTATAAATAGTAAACTAATAATAGCATAATAATAATATGATGATGATGATAAAATTACCAAGTTAACCGAGCTCCTTCACCATCTGTCCTACACACTGATAATGAGTAATAATGTGTATTTGTATAAAAAATTAAAGGGGTCCGTAAAATTTATACGCAAAAGGGGTGGGGGTGGGTGGGGGGTCCTTGGAAGAAAAACGATTAGGATCGATACTGATTTAAGGTACGTCTCCAACCCATCATAAAATTCCAAAAATAGTACTGACATACCCCAACTATAAATAAAAAACGGGGGTGGATCGGGGGAGGGGGGGGGGGGGGGGGGGGGGCATATATTATAGGTGATATATATGATAAGAGATTGTTACGCCACGAAAGTCGCTATTGTTTTTGAGCGCGAGCGGAATCATGTATACGTCTAAATAAATAAAGTACGCACAGAAAGAGTGAAAGTCGGACGCAATAATTTTACACGACTTGAACAATTTTCTTCAACGAGATTCATCGCTGTCGTAGTGAATATATATATATGAGAGAGAGAGAGAGGAGAGAGAGAGACTGCTTCCATGGTACGGATACCACCATACTACTCCCTCCAACGCTAACTCAGTATCATAAAACAGGAATATCTCGTCTAAAAGATTACCTCTCCCAAACTGAAGCATGAACGTTGCACACTTTCAAAAACGATGGTCACACACACACACACACACACACACACACACACACACACACATATATATATATATATATATAAACCTTTGGTTAGCTTCAGCCAGAATTGTTCATCCTGACAAAGGTCAAGCTTTTCACTCCACCTTAGACCTACAGTTTAACGTGGAATCCCAACCACGCCCCACCAGCAGCCCAGCGTCTTAACCACTAGGCTACCCAGGGTACCCAATTATTTACCAACCACTTTCTTTATTGTGTGGAAAGATGAACAGCTGGGTTTTGCTGCGCGCCGGCTGCCGTCACCGTGTCTCTAACCCGGGGCCGATGGATTCGTAGTCAGCGAAGCTAACCACTACACCACCATACACACATATATATATATATATATATATATATATATATATATATATAATATAATAAATAACTCTTACAAGTGTCTGATGGCTACAAATCGCCATGTTCGTTTGTCCAAAATATCGAAGAGCAACGAAGATTCTTAAAAACGATAAGAACGAGCATAAAAGTGGTCAAGGCTTTGAAAAATTTAACAAAGCAAACTTGTGAACTGTCATAATACTGAACATGTGAGTAAAAAATATCGAGGTTGACTGCTTTTTACAGAGAGAGAGAGAGAGAGAGAGAGAGAGAGAGAGAGAGAGAGAGAGAGAGAGAGAGTGTTACAAGGACAAGAGGAAGTCTCAAAGACCTTCCGGTCCACTCTGGGAGGTTCCTGTTATTAAACAAGTTTATTTTTCTTTCAACTATCCTAGCAGTAGTAGAAAACTGGATAGAAAAGTAGAATGCTTTCTCGCCACCTTCCACAGCCAGGTACGGAAAAAGGTTGAAGAAAATACCTTGACCCTAGAAAAGTAGCCAAGGAAATTTTACAGGAAAGTGGAGAATATATAAATAGCTCTATATTTAGCATGCTCACAGAGACACCGAGCTAGCGAACTCCTGCAGAGCTATGTTACGTTTTAGTCTTAAACTATGAGAGTACTGTATTCAGTACTTTGCCTAGACTATTTTTAAACACATTTACACTTTGGCTGGAAACAACCTCTGAGGGAAGTTGGTTCCAGATATTAACTATTTTATAGGAAAAGAAATTCCCGCAGACAGAGGTCCTAAATGTCTTTAGTTCCAGTTTAAACCAATTATTTCTTGTCGGACTGGCATTCAGTGAGAATAAGTTTCTGTAATCTACCCTGTCTATTCCATTGAGCATCTTGAAGACTTGAATAAGCTGACCCCGCAACCTCCTCATCTCTAAGGTAAACAGATTTAGGCGCTCCAATCTCAGTTCGTAGCTTTGCATTCTCATTGAAGGGATCAATTTTGTAGCCCTTGCTTCTACTCTTTCTAACCTTTCTATGTCCTTCCTGAGGGATGGAGACCAAAACTGCGCACAGTATTCCAGTTGAGGTCTGACTAGTGAATTATACACACACATTACAGTCTCCTTGTTCCGAAACTGGAACTGTCTTTTAATATAACCTAAGATTTTTAAGGCCCTCTTTTCGACTTCTGCACAGTGCTTCGACGGTTTCAGATCGTTACTGATATAGACTCCTAAGTCTTTCTCGAGATCGATCTCAGTCAAGTTCCTTCCCAAGAGAGAGTAATCGGTCCTCGGGATTTTATAACTTATGTGCATTACCTTACATTTGTCCAAGTTGAATGGCATCTGCCACAAGTAGCCATTCGCCCAACCTGTCAAGCTCGTTCTGAAGCGTTCTTACGCCCTCCTCAGTACCTACACTACTTCCTAATTTCGTATCGTCTGCAAATTTAGAGATTGTACTTAGAAGCCGACGTCTATATCGTTAATGTAGATAAAAAGTAAAGGACCCAAAACAGAACCCTGTGGGACACCACTGGTGACGGGCGCCCACTCCGAAGCCACTCCATTTATTACCACTCTCTGCTTTCTATCTATTAACCAATCCTCAATCCAGTTGGAAACGAGCCAAGTGATTCCTAGTCCTTTGACTTTAGCCATCAATCTCGCGTGAGGGACTTTGTCAAAGGCTTTTTGAAAGTCGAGATACACTATATCTATTGCCCTACTTCCATCGTACAGTGTATGCATATTATGGAAAAACTCTAACAGGTTTGTCAGACAGGATCTATGTCGCCTAAATCCATGTTGAGAATAAAAAATTAGAATGTTAGATTCAAGGTGATACACAATACATTTTGTAATAATGGATTCCAACAGTTTGCCGACAACTGATGTTAAACTGATCGGGCGGTAATTACAAGGAATGCCCCTATCACCCTTTTTAAAGATTGGTGTTACATTTGCTAACTTCCAGTCAGTTGGGTGAGTTACAAGAAGTTACAAGGACAAGAGGAAGCCTCAAAGACCTTCCGGTCCACTCTGGGAGGTTCCTGTTATTAAACAAATTTATTTTTCTTTCAACTATCCTAGCAATAGTAGAAAACTGGATAGAAAAGTAGAAGGCTCTCTCCCCACCCTCCGCTCCCTCCTGTCAGAGGCAGGTACGAAAAAAGGTTGAAGAAAATAACTTGACCCTGGAAAAGTAGCCAAGGAAATTTTACAGGAAAGTGGAAAATATACAAATAGCTCTATATTTAGCATGCTCACAGACACTGTCCAAGCGAACTCCTGCAGAGTTATGTTATGTTTTAGTCTTAAACTATGAGAGTATTCAGTACTTTGTCTAGCCTATTTTTAAACACATTTACACTTTGACTGGAAACAACCTCTGAGGGAAGTTGGTTCCAGATATTAACTATTTTATAGGAAAAGAAATTCCCGCAGACAGAGGTCCTAAATGTCTTTAGTTCCAGTTTGAACCCATTATTTCTTGTCAGATTGGCATTAAGTGAAAATAAGTTTCTGTAATCTAGCCTGTCCGTTCCATTGAGAGAGAGAGAGAGAGAGAGAGAGAGAGAGAGAGAGAGAGAGAGAGAGAGAGAGAGAGAGAGAGAGAGAGAGAGAGTTATAAGGAGTTACAAGGAAAAGAAGTACCTCAAAAGGCCTTGCGGCCCATACCGAGGAGGTACCAATGGCAACGGGTGCCAGGGAAAATTTTGTAAAAGTTTATTTTTCTTTCAACTATCCTAGCAGTAGTAGAAAACTGGATAGAAAAGTAGAAGGCTCTCTCCCCACCCTCCGCTCCCTCCCTGCCAGAGGCAGGTACGGAAAAAGGTTGAAGAAAATACCTTGACCCTGGAAAAGTAGCCAAGGAAGTTTTACAGGAAAGTGGAGAATATATAAATAGCTCTATATTTAGCTTGCTCACAGAGACACCGTGCAAGCGATCTCCTGCAGAGTTTTCTTATGTTTTAGTCTTGAACTATGAGAGTATTCAGTACTTTGTCTAGCCTATTTTTAAACACATTTACACTTTGACTGGAAACAACCTCTGAGGGAAGTTGGTTCCAGATATTAACTATTTTATAGGAAAAGAAATTTCCGCAGACTGAGGTCCTAAATGTCTTTACACACTCAAATAGTGTGCAAGATTTCGTCTACCCTTTTCTTGAACTGATCCACAGAGGAACTGTTCACAACTTCCGAAGGTAACCTGTTCCATGTGTCACAGATCTTATACGTAAAGTAATTCCCACACACACTAGTCCTAAACCGTTTCAAATTCAACTTCCAACCATTGTTGCGAGAGAGAGAGAGAGAGTTACAAGGTGTTACAAGGAAAAGAAGTACCTCAAAAGGCCTTGCGGTCCATACCGAGGAGGTACCAATGGCAACGGGTGCCAGGGAAAATTTTGTAAAAGTTTATTTTTCTTTCAACTATCCTAGCAGTAGTAGAAAACTGGATAGAAAAGTAGAAGGCTCTCTCCCCACCCTCCGCTCCCTCCCTGCCAGAGGCAGGTACGGAAAAAGGTTGAAGAAAATACTTTGACCCTGGAAAAGTAGCCAAGGAAATTTTACAGGAAAGTGGAGAATATATAAATAGCTCTATATTTAGCTTGCTCACAGAGACACCGAGCAAGCGAACTCCTGCAGAGTTTTCTGAGGTTTTAATCTTAAACTATGAGTGTGTTCAGTACCAGGGCTGTGGAGTCGGAGTCGGAGTCGTGGAGTCGGAGTCGGAGTCGGAAGCAATTTTGTTGGTGCTGGAGTAGGAGTCGGTAAAAATGTACCGACTCCGACTCCGACCTCAATATAAATTTTAATAAAATATGTTTTTGTGTGTGATATCACTGGCAGCTATGGTGGTTGAACCACTTAAATAATAAACACAATGTTTTCCATTTCAGACACTAATGCCATTAATTCATTTTTTCTTTTCAGATAATATTTTTTATTTTTAATGCTTATTTAATTTCGAGTTCTTTCTAAATTTCATAAGTTTTTACTTTCAAGTCTAAAACCCCTTTCACAATGGCAAAGACACTTCCAACAAAGTCTGCAGTTTTTTAATATTTTACAATAACCACAGATGGGAAACATTTCGTGTGTCAGTGTATGATAGAAGATGATGATGATGATGATGATGATGAAAAATTATGTGAAGCAAAAATCAGTGGTTTTACTGGCTCTGATAAAAATGCACCAACCAGAGCATCAAATTTGAAAAGACATTTGCAGTGTTTCCATCCCAAAATTTTAGAAGTTGTCATTGAGAAAGATATTAATAAAAACCTTCCAACTACTTCAAAGTTAACAAAAGATCAGAAATCTACTGAACGACAAGCACCACTTACAAGATTCTTTACTACAGACAAAGTTACCGTAACAATGACCACAGATGATGATGCTTTACGTGGTGGTGATGAAATGCCTCTTGTGTAATTATCATCATAGCAGATTTAGAATTAATATACCTTCGGAGTCGGAGTCGGATAGACAAAAAATTGAGGAGTCGGAGTCGGTTTTTTATGTGCCGACTCCACAGCCCTGTTCAGTAGAGAGAGAGAGAGAGAGAGAGAGAGGAGAGAGAGAGAGAGAGAGAGAGAGAGAGAGAGAGGAGAGAGAGAGAGAGAGACCTCAAAGGCCTTGCGGCCCATATCGAGGAGGTACCAATGGCAACGGGTGCCACGGAAAAATTCTGTCACCTTCAAATAGTGTGCAAGATTCGGTCTAACCTTTTCTTGAACTCATCCACAGAGGAACTGTTCACAACTTCTGAAGGTAGCCTGTTCCACGTGTCACAGATCTTATAGGTACGTAATTACCACACAAACTAGTGCTAAACCACTTCAAATCCAACTTCCAACCATTGTTGCGAGTTGGGTTATCATTTAAACTAAACATGCTTCTAAAATCGACATCGTTGAACCCGCGTAAGAACTTGAAAACCTCGATGAGTTGACCGCGCAGCCTCCGAGTTTCCAGCGAAAACAAGTTCAGGGTGCGTAAGCGTCGATTGCAGCCCATATGCCTAACGGAAGGGATTAATTCTGTGGCCCTCTCCTGAACTCGCTCCAGCCTGTCAATATCTTTCCTGAGGGTGGGCAACCAGAAATGCACAGCATACTCCAGGTGCAAAGGTCATGTGACGGGGAGAGACCTACAGCTTTACGCGGGATCTGAACCATCTAAGGGTCGATACATCGTTTGGATGTGGATGACGGTCACTCATCGAACTACTAACCAGACCTAACGTCGCTTAACTTCGCTGATGAAACGGGGAATAATGTCGCGGCCCTCAAATGTAAATGAACATATGAAACAACAATCCATGCGCGGTTGTTCACTTACTTTTTTTTGTCAGTACTCGTACGTACTTTGTGTGGGTTCGAACGACGGTTCAGGATCGACTTACGGTCGAACCCTTCGCAAGTACGCGAGTTTTTACCGATTTACAACACGAGGAATTTTACGAAAACACTTACCAGTATTTAAAATTTCCACATATCATTTATGACAACCGTCTGTCTCAATTTGGGGCACGAACTGAAGAGCATATTAACAATAGAGCTAAATCGCCCCCGCACCATGGGTGAAGAGGCACATTGCGCGAATGTACAAATGTTAAAATGGGATATTATACCCGACTATATCCAAGTGCATCCATTAACTGCGGCGATCCTAAAAAATCCTATTACTTGACATATATTTTTGGCTGATACGTTTTTGACGTCCTCGCTACAATTTTCCCCTGAAAAACAATACTTACTTTAATGTTCTGACAATGAAACAAAAAAAAAAATATATATATATATATATATATATATATATATATATATATATATATATATTCACCATCATACTTGTTTTTCTCATCAACGCATAACAAGAATATTTCCCCCTACCCCAAATAGGGGTCAAAGACCCCCACTTTTTTTTTTATCTGAAGGATAAAATAGTTCTAATGCAGGTTTGCAAAACAGAAAACCAACTTGAAACATTTCAAAAAAAGATTTATTTTTTTTACTTTAGTTTGTTAACATTTATAAACATGTTATTTGAGTGTGTTTAATTTTTTTGTGTGTAGAAGAGAAATTTTTTTGAAATAGCGTCAAGAAAGGTTTTACTCCATATTTACTGTGTATATAAACTGCTAATAATCAATCGTCTTTGTAAATGAACGGTCGATACAGTAGGTAGCTATACTGTAGTTCGGCGAGGTTAGATTATTGACCGGTTATAGGTTAGGTTACTTTCAATGGCTATATCAAATTCGGTTAGGTCAAATAATTGTGTTTGGTCGTCGTCCGCGTGCGGATCGAAACACTATCGTTGATAAACTTCGTATCCCCAAAAACAAAACAAAAAAATTAGACACCTCCAAAATTTGGTCCGTCGGTCGAAAGGTTTCTCTCTCAAAAAGTGCAAACGCCAAAATTATTTTTCAAAGTCGCTCCGACATCGAATTTTTTTTTTCTTTTTTATTCACCCGACAGACAACGCGGAAAAAATGATTTATAATTAAACAGAACAGAGAAGTGGGTCTGCAAATAAGAGAAACTGATGTTTCAGAAGCTGCGTTGAAACTTGTAGACACAGGCCTACCGCCGAATATTGATATGTTTTGGACCAAAACTCCGGTATGAACGTGGCAAAAGAATGTTTCCCTCAATTTTTTCAACCTTCCGAAATAATCCAACAATGTTGTCTGACCGAAATAAAAAAAGAAAAATCAACGGCGCCTCAACTCAAAAAGAAAAAAAACAAAACTACTGCTACCACGATAATGCTTTACCAAAACTACCACCATATTATTTCGCAAACTCTCAGACTCTGTGACCATATTAAAGAAAGATTACTACACTTAAAAAATATTATTGCTTTATTTTAACCCAAACTGACGATTTTCAAATAAGGTTCGACCCATTAAGTACTTACGATTGTTACATTAAGTTATTAGTTTAGAACTTAGATTATTACATCACTCGGGCAATTCTGAAAATAACGAGTCGAAATTTTTTTTTCTTATTCTCAAAACTACCGAAAATAATGTAATAATTTTAACTACAATTAATAGGTCGAAGCTAATTTTACACCAATTTAGGTTAAAACTAGTAAACAGTTTTCAGAATGTAATTGTTACGAGTAACGTTTGACCTAAATTCTTAAGTATCCATCTAAAATGACTGAAAATTTTTACTCGGAGAAGTTTGGTTACTCGCGCAGAAACATTAGGAAAAGTGCAAAAATGAGAAATCATTACAAAAACGACAAAAAGAATAAAAGTAAGATACGATGATGATGATGATGATAATGATAATGATAATGATAATGATAATGATAATGATAATACAAAATCAAAGAAGAATGCCACAAACAAACAGTGATCAGGCCAACTAATGCGTCTCAGTGCATTAACTATTATTATTATTATTACTACTATTAGCACCATCGGGATTCAAACCCCCGACCTCAGTGTCTTCAATTCGTTTATAGGGGAAACTGTATTATAACTGTATTATAACCCAATTAAACGTAAATCTAAAAATGAACGTTAACAAAAGGAAATTAAAAATGGCAAAACGAAACGAAAACTAAAGAAAAAAAATGGCGTTAAGAAATGAGATGAACAAATAAACACGAGTATCCGAATGCGTATATAAAGACTGTTTATCAATCATCATCGGAGTATATGAGCAAATAAAGAAAAAATCGCAATGTAAACAACCAGACAAGCCCCGAATGTAAATTCACAACAACAAAAAATAGGACAGAATTCATAATTCACGAATATAAAATTGGGAATTCGACGTAAGCATCGGCGAATATGGGAGTTAAAAGATAACAAAGGCCGAATTGAATGATCTCATAAACGTTTTTGTTCGACTTTTTACTAAAAGATAAATTGCATTTTAAAGGAAAAATAACGACAACAACAACAACAACAACAACAACTAAAGCAAATAAAACTATAACTCTTTGCATTATGTAATATAAGTATCCGCATTCGTTAAATGAAACATAAGGCAGGATAATTAATCTCCAACCGCATTTTGTTTTTCAGTGAACCTACAAACGCAGAGGGCCTCGAATTATAGCTTACCGACTCTTAGTGATTTGCAAAAGGTAAATCTCTCTGTGGGAAAATTAAAATTTCAAATTAATAGGAACAACTTTAAATGTTCCACTCATTTGAGTTGCTTTTCTTTTTTAAGATGTTTAACGGGGGGAAGCGAAATACAGTCTCGGGGAAAAAAGTTTCTCTAGCAACCCAATTTGTAAAAAGCATAAAAAATTAGTAATCACTAATGCATGGATTTTATTTTTTGGAATTTCATTCCCGTCACCAAAATAGATAAATATTCAATGATAATAACAATATTAGAAATTAGCAATTAGGTATGTATGACTTCTTAAAAAGCATAAAAAGATTACTAATTTCTGATATTTTTAGGCGAACATTTCTCCGAAACTATACTTCAAAATGTCCTAACAAATTCTTTTTACATTGGGGTGGGACTCTCTCTCTCTCTCTCTCTCTCTCTCTCTCTCTCTCTCTCTCTCTCTCTCTCTCTCTCTCTCTCTCTCTCTCTCTCTCTCTGTGAGCAAGCTAAATATAGAGCTATTTATATATTCTCCACTTTCCTGTAAAATTTCCTTGGCTACTTTTCCAGGGTCAAGGTATTTTCTTCAACCTTTTTCCGTACCTGCCTCTGGCAGGGAGGGAGCGGAGGGTGGGGAGAGAGCCTTCTACTTTTCTATCCAGTTTTCTACTACTGCTAGCATAGTTTGAAAGACAAAATTTTCCCTGGCACCCGTTGCCATTGGTACCTCCTCGGTATGGGCCGCAAGGCCTTTTGAGGTACTTCTTTTCCTTGTAACCTTGTAACTCTCTCTCTCTCTCTCTCTCTCTCTCTCTCTCTCTCTCTCTCTCTCTCTCTCTCTCTCGCAAAAAGGCTGCGAAGCCGAAGCCTGAGACCCCAGTTGCCCCCGTCAGGACCTCCAACCGCTTTAGTCTCCTGTGCTCGAAGGAGAAGTACTTTGCTTCTGCAAACCGGGACGGGATGAAGGTAAGGTGCTTACCTGGGCGGGGAACGGCGTACTTAAGGAAGGAGGTAGAGAAGCTGCGTGTAGCTAGTCGGAGGACTGCGATCGTTGTCCACGCTGGTGGCAACGACCTGTTCCTCAAAGGCGGTAGGGTAGGTCTTACAGAAGGGATCATCACCGAGATCATGTCTCTTGCGGATGATCTAAAACTGAAGACAGACAAGGGGATGTTGATGGGTATTTTAACGCGGATGAATGCCAGTGACCACGCGCTCAGTAAGGTCATTGGCATCAATGAGAGGGTGCAAGACTTGTGCGTCCTGCTGGGAGTGAGGTTTATTGACACCTTCGATGCATTTTCGGGTAGGTGGGACCTTTACCAGAGGGATGGTGTCCACCTCAATAACAAGGGTAAAGGTGTGCTAGGCGCGCTGCTCGACCGGCACCTATACAGAATGGTGAGGTCGAGCCCGGGGAGAGATGACGGGCCCCCACCGGGGAGATGATGTTGAGCCGGTGGCGGACGTACCTTCAACTAAAGGGTGCGACCAGGTACAGGTGGTTGACCCTCCTTCCACGTTGGAGGGGGCTCAGGCTCCTGCGAAAGATGCCCTCTCGTTGGTGAGGGGGTCTTCAACTCCTGATAACCCTGGCTGTTCGGGAAACGGGTCGTGCTAGGGGGCGGTCAAAATAGGGAAGGTTCCCTCCGTGCAATGCTTTTTAATGCTAGGTCGATTAGGAATAAGTTTTGCGAGCTACGGGCGATCTTAGCATCAGAATACCAGGATATCGTTGCTATCACCGAGTCCTGAATTCATACTGATCGTAGGGACTACGTTGGGGAGTTCGAAATTCCCGGGTATAGAATGTTTCGCAAAGACCGCACCCGTGGGGAGGTGGGTGGTGTACTAATATACGTCAGGGACACGTTGAGTCCGGTTGACTGCCAGTTCCGGTCGGAACGGGAGATGCTTGGCGTCGATCTGAATGTGGAAGGGACGAACTATAGGTTAATCTTGGTGTACAGACGTCCGCATCTCCTCCTCAAGGAGGATATAGCCATGTACACCGAACTCCGTAGCCTGCTAGGGGATAGGGTGTGTGTAGTTTTAGGAGACCAACTGTCGCGGCATAAAGTGGGAAGACAGGACTGCTGATGCTGAAGGGAGGAGGCTAGTTGACTTTGCTGATGAGAACTTCCTCACTCAGTGGGTCAATGAGCCTACACGAGGCGAAAGCGTTCTAGACTTAGTATTCACGACCGAAGACAACCTCGTCACTGGCCTCACCGTTGACGAATCGTTGGGCGGGAGTGATCACGGTCTGATTAGGTTCCGTGTGCGCGTCCCCTCGGGTGAAGCGTAGTAACTCGAGAGGCGGTAAGCTCGATCTACGGCGGGCGGACTTTGTTAGCCTCCGGGATAGCGTAGGTAAGATGGGGTTAGAGGTGGGCGGCGATGTTGAGGAAGTGTGGAGTGCATTCCGGGACGAGTTTATGGTGCTGCAGTCTGCTGCCATACCCTCAAAACCGGTCACCCCTGCTTCAACGCAGCCTAAGTGGTTCAATCGTGACATCGCTTCGGCTATCCGAAATAGGAAAATAGCGTATAGGAGGGCGAAGGCCAATCGTTCCCAGGAGAACATTGAAGCGTATGTCCGCCTTTGTAGGGAAGTGAAGGCGAAGGTTAGGCTAGCGAAACGTAACGAAGAACTACGGGTGTCAAGCCTTTGCAAGGGGAACCCTAAGGAGTTCTTCAGTTATGTTAATAGTAGAAAGCCCATCGCGGACATCGCCAATGTGCTTAATGAGTATTTTGCGGGAGTGTTCACCAGGGAGGACACCCGCATCATCCCCGAGCCAGGCGTCAGGCACGAAGGTGCTGGCCTGGATAGTGTTCGATGTACCGCGACAGTCGTTGCCGATAGAATAGACAAACTGAGCGCGTTTAAGGCTCCTGGGCCAAACCAGTTTCTCCCCAGAGTGTTGCGGGAGGTGCGCGACCAGGTGGCTCCCCACCTGGCTACAGTCTTTAACAAATCGTTGGAGACGGGCCAGGTGCCTGGTGACTGTAGGGAAGCCAACGTCACCCCTATCTTTAAAAAAGGGGATCACGAAAGTCCAGGGAACTATCATCCCATTAGTCTCACATCAGTTGTAGGTAAATTATTAGAGGGGATAATAGTGGATAGGATCGTTGACCATTTGGATTCCTACAAGCTGCTTGGGGACTCCCAACATGGGTTTAGACGGCACAGGTCGTGTCTCACCAACTTGCTCGAGTTTTTCCCCGTCATGTTGAGTGAGTATGATAAGAGTAGGGCGATTGATATACTTTATCTCGACTTTCAGAAAGCCTTTGATAAGGTACCTCACCGCCGGCTAATGGCCAAAGTGCGCGCGCTGGGTATCGGTGGGGAAGTAGGTAGGTGGATTGAAAACTTGCTGAAGAATAGGCGGCAGAGGGTTGTAATTAAAGGGGCTAGTTCGGGTTGGGCCTCGGTCACTAGCGGGGTTCCTCAGGGTTCCGTTTTGAGGCCGCTGTTGTTTATCATTTACATAAATGATATACACGGTGGCATCGTCAGTCGGATCGCCAAATTCGCTGATGACACCAAGCTTGGGGCCAATGTTGGGACGCCGGAGGCGATCGAGCAACTGCGTGCGGACTTAGGTAGGATAGGAGAGTGGTCCGAAAATGGCAAATGCCGTTTAACTTGGGTAAAGGCAAGGTGATGCACATTGGCTACGCCAATCCCAAGTCGGACTAATCGATGTTGGGGAGTAATATCGAGGTGAGTGATTTGGAAAAGGACTTGGGTGTGCTAATTAGCAGCGACCTTAAGTTTACGAAACAGTGCGTAGAGGTGGAAAAGAAAGCTCAGAAGCTGTTGGGTTATATGAGGAGGCAATTTCAGTTTCGGAACAAGGAGATTGTGCTCTCTCTGTACAATTCCCTGGTTCGGCCGCACCTGTAGTATGCTGTGCAATTCTGATCGCCCACCTTCAGGAAAGATATTGAGAGGCTGGAGCGAGTGCAGGCGAGGGCCACAAAGTTAATCCCTTCCGTTAAGCATATGGGCTAGAATCGACGGTTACGCGCCATGAACTTGTTTTCGCTGGAAACTCGGAGGCTGCGCGGTCAACTGATCGAGGTTTTCAAAATCTTACGCGGGTTCAACGATGTCGATTTTAGAAGTATGTTTAGTTTAAATAATAACCCAACTCGCAACAATGGTTGGAAGTTGGATTTGAAACGGTTTAGGACTAGTGTGTGTGGGAATTACTTTACGTCTAAGATCTGTGACACGTGGAACAGGTTACCTTCAGAAGTTGTAAACAGTTCCTCTGTGGATCAGTTCAAGAAAAGGTTAGACCACAAATCTTGCACACTATTTGAGTGTGTACAAAATTTTCCGTGGCACCCGTTGCCATTGGTACCTCCTCGGTATGGGCCGCAAGGCCTTTTGAGGTACTTCTTCTTCTTCTCTCTTCTCTCTCTCTCTCTCTTCTCCTCTCTCTTCTTCTCTCTCTCTCTCTCTCTCTCTCTCTCTTCCTCTCTCTCTCTCTCTCTCTCTCTCTCTCTCTCTCTCTCTCTCTCTCTCTCTCTCTCTCTCTCTCTCTCTCTCTCTCTCTCTCTCTCTGTTTCCAGTCAAAGTGTAAATCTGTTTAAAAATAGGCTAGACAAAGTACAGAACACACTCATAGTTTAAGATTAAAACCTCAGAAACTCTGCAGGAGTTCGCTTGCTCGGTGTCTCTGTGAGCAAGCTAAATATAGAGCTATTTATATATTCTCCACTTTCCTGTAAAATTTCCTTGGCTACTTTTCCAGGGTCAAGGTATTTTCTTCAACCTTTTTCCGTACCTGCCTCTGGCAGGAGGGAGCGGAGGGTGGGGAGAGAGCCTTCTACTTTTCTATCCAGTTTTCTACTACTGCTAGCATAGTTTGAAAGACAAAATTTTCCCTGGCACCCGTTGCCATTGGTACCTCCTCGGTATGGGCCGCAAGGCCTTTTGAGGTACTTCTTTTCCTTGTAACTCCTTGTAACTCTCTCTCTCTCTCTCTCTCTCTCTCTCTCTCTCTCTCTCTCCTCTCTCTCTCTCTCTCTCTCTCTCTATTCATTTTAACCAGAAGGGGAAAAAGAAGTATGGTGATTTACTGAACATTAATATGTACAATCTTTTTAAACTAGGACCCCCCAAACCAGCAATTGATCCTGCTCCCCAAACAGTTAGTCCCCCTCCCCCAGCAGTTAGCCCCCCTCCAACAGCAGTTAGCCCCACTCCCCCAGTAGTTAGTTCAACTGCGTCGGGAAACGACTCAGGCCAGTTAGGAAAAACCACAACTTAAAATCACTCAAAACTGTGCTCTTCAATGCTAGGTCAATTAGAAACAAACTAATGGAATTTATAGCGCTTGTCAAAACTGAGAACTTTGATATCATCGGAATAACGGAATCCTGGATTCATTCTGAATCAAGGGATTTTGCAGGAGAATTTGAAATGGTAGGTTACAAAATGTTTCACAAAGATAGGAACGGAAGGGAAGGCGGCGGTGTACTTTTGTATGCTCGGGACTCCCTGCACCCAGTAAACAGTAATATCGTATCTGCTCATGAAATGTTGGGAATTGATCTAAACCTAAATAATAAAGTAGTGCAGCTACTTCTAGTATATAGACCACCTCACTACCCCGTTGATAAGGATATAAACTTGTATAACAAATTAAGCAGAATAGTGAATAATAAGATCAGTGTGATTTTTGGTGATTTAAATTGTGGTAATGTAAATTGGGAAAACAAAACAGCTGATGCTGAGGGCTCAAGACTGTTGGAATTTGCAGATGATAACTTATTAAGTCAATGGGTTGACGGGCCTACTAGGGGTAATAATAAACTAGACCTCATATTCACGAACGAAGATGACCTAGTCTCTAACCTGACTATTGGTGAAAATTTAAGTAACAGCGATCATAATTTGATTAGGTTTGACCTCAGGGTTCCAGTTAATACACGCGAAAAGACTCGTGAAAGACTGGATTTCTCGAGAGCAAATTTTGAAAGCTTCCGAAGTAGTTTAGACACGCTTGAAGTTCTAATAAGTGAGGATGTCAATGTCACCTGGAGCTCATATAGGGATCAATTTAGTATATTACAGAACACTTTTATACCCACTAAAATGGTTTCCTTGTCAACAAAGTCACCGAAATGGTTTAACAACGAAATTAGGAGGGCTATTACGGGAAGAAATAGAGCCTACAAACTACTTAAGTCGCATTTCAACCACACTAATTCAGAAAACTATATAAACTTACGTAGGAGGGTTAAGTCCTTAATTAGATCAGCCAAACGTGATGAAGAAGCTAGAGTTCCCTCACTCTGTAAAGTTAACCCTAAAGAATTTTTTTGCCCATGTTAATAGCAGAAAGCCAATTAAAAATTCTGTAGGCCCCTTAAAAGATAGAAATGGCGTACTGAAATTTGGTGATAAAGATATAGCTAATACGTTAAACGAGTTCTTCGTTACAGTCTTCACGGAGGAAGACTCAATTGAAGTGCCAAGTCCTCGGATTACATATGATGGTGACAATCCCGTAGAGACCATAAGTTTTACGAGAAATGAGGTACGGCAATTAATTGACGAGATGAATAAATACAAATCACCTGGCCCCGACTTATTTCTTCCAAGGGTATTAAAAGAGGTTAGCCACAATGTTGTTCACGACTTAGTAACCATATTCAAACAATCAATCGTGTTTGGGAAAGTTCCAACCGACTGGAAGTTAGCAAATGTAACACCTATCTTTAAAAAGGGTGATAGGGAAAATCCTTGTAATTATCGGCCGATCAGTTTAACATCAGTTGTCGGCAAACTGTTGGAATCCATCATTACAAAACGTATTGTGTATCACCTTGAATCTAACATTCTAATTTTTTATTCTCAACATGGATTTAGGCGACATAGATCCTGTCTGACAAACCTGTTAGAGTTTTTCCATAATATGCATACACTGTACGATGCAAGTAGGGCAATAGATATAGTGTATCTCGACTTTCAAAAAGCCTTTGACAAAGTCCCTCACGCTAGATTGGTAGCTAAAGTCAAAGGACTAGGAATCACCGGGCTCGTTTCCAACTGGATTGAGGATTGGTTAAAAGATAGAAAGCAGAGAGTGGTAATAAATGGAGTGGCTTCGGAGTGGGCGCCCGTCACCAGTGGTGTCCCACAGGGTTCCGTTCTGGGTCCTTTACTTTTTATCATCTATATTAATGATATAGACGTCGGGCTTCTAAGTGCAATCTCCAAATTTGCAGACGATACGAAATTAGGAAGTAGTGTAGGTACTGAGGAGGGCGTAAGAATGCTTCAGAACGATCTTGACAGGTTGGGCGAATGGTCTGCTACTTGGCAGATGCCATTCAACTTGGACAAATGTAAGGTAATGCACATAGGTTATAAAAACCCAAAGACCGATTACTCTCTCTTGGGAAGGAACTTGACTGAGACCGATCTAGAGAAAGACTTGAGAGTCTATATCAGCGACGATCTGAAACCGTCGAAGCACTGTGCAGAAGTCGAAAAGAGGGCCTTAAAATTATTAGGTTATATTAAAAGACAGTTCCAGTTTCGGAACAAGGAGACTGTAATGTCTCTTTATAATTCTCTAGTCAGACCGCAACTGGAATACTGTGCGCAGTTTTGGTCTCCATCCCTCAGGAAGGATATAGAAAGGTTAGAAAGAGTACAAGCAAGGGCTACAAAATTGATCCCTTCAATGAGAATGCAAAGCTACCAACGGAGATTGGAGCGCCTAAATCTGTTTAGCTTAGAGACGAGGAGGTTGCGGGGTCAGCTTATTCAAGTCTTCAAGATGCTCAAAGGAATAGACAGGGTAGATTACACAAACTTATTCTCACTTAATGCCAATCCGACAAGAAATAATGGGTTTAAACTGGAATTAAAGACATTTAGGACCTCTGTCTGCCGAAATTTCTTTTCCTATAAAATAGTTAATATCTGGAACCAACTTCCCTCAGAGGTTGTTTTTAGTCAAAGTGTAAATGTGTTTAAAAATAGGCTAGACAAAGTACTGAATACTCTCATAGTTTAAGATTAAAACATAACAAAACTCTGCATGAGTTCGCTTGCACGATGTCTCTGTGAGCAAGCTAAATATAGAGCTATTTATATATTCTCCACTTTCCTGTAAAATTTCCTTGGCTACTTTTCCAGGGTCAAGGTATTTTCTTCAACCTTTTTCCGTACCTGCCTCTGGCAGGGAGGGAGCGGAGGGTGGGGAGAGAGCCTTCTACTTTTCTATCCAGTTTTCTACTACTGCTAGGATAGTTGAAAGAAAAATAAACTTTTAATAACAGGAATCTCCCAGAGTGGACCAAAAGGTCTTTGAGGCTTCCTCTTGTCCTTGTAACTCCTTGTAACTCACTCTCTCTCTCTCTCTCTCTCCCCTACAGCAGTTAGTCCTCCTCCCACAGCAGTTGATTCAACTGCTTCGGGAAACGACTCAGGCCAGTTAGGAGAAATAACTTAAAATCTCTCAAAACTGTGCTCTTCAATGCTAGGTCAATTAGAAACAAACTAATGGAATTTATAGCGCTAGTCAAAATTGAGAACTTTGATATCATAGGAATAACGGAATCCTGGATTCATTCTGAATCAAGGGATTTTGTAGGAGAATTTGAAATGGTAGGTTACAAAATGTTTCACAAAGATAGGAACGGAGGGGAAGGCGGCGGTGTACTTTTGTCTGCTCGTAACTTCCTGCACCCGGTAAACAGTAATATCGTATCTGCTCATGAAATGTTGGGAATTGATCTAAACCTAAATAATAAAGTAGTGCATCTACTTCTAGTATATAGACCACCTCACTACCCCGTTGATAAAGATAGAAATGGCGTACTGAAATTCTGTGATAAAGATATAGCTAATACGTTAAACGAGTTCTTCGTCACAGTCTTCACGGAGGAAGACTCAATTAAAGTGCCAAGTCCTCGGATTACATATGACGGGGACAATCCCGTAGAGACCATAAGTTTTACGAGAAATGAGGTACGGCAATTAATTGATAAGATGAGAATAAATACAAATCACCTGGCTCTGACTTATTTCTTCCAGGGGTATTAAAAGAGGTTAGCCACAATGTTGTTCACGACTTAGTAACCATATTCAAACAATCAATCGAGTTAGGGAAAGTTCCAACCGAATGGAAGTTAACAAATGTAACGCCAATCTTTAAAAAGGGTGATAGGGAAAATCCTTGTAATTACTGCCCGATCAGTTTAACATCAGTTGTCGGCAAACTGTTGGAATCCATCATTACAAAACGTATTGTGTATCACCTTGAATCTAACAATCTAATTTTTTATTCTCAACATGGATTCAGGCGACATAGATCCTGTCTGACAAACCTGTTAAGGGTTTTTCCATAATATGCATACACTATACGATGCCAGTAGGGCAATAGATATAGTGTATCTCGACTTTCAAAAAGCCTTTGACAAGGTAAAGTCCCTCACGCGAGATTGATGGCTAAAATCAGAGGACTAGGAATCACCGGGCTCGTTTCCAACTGGATTGAGGATTGGTGAAAAGATAGAAAGCAGAGAGTGGTAATAAATGGAGTGGCTTCGGAGTGGGCGCCCGTCACCAGTGGTTTCCAACAGGGTTCTGTTTGAGTCCTTTACTTTTTATCATCTATATTAATGATATAGACGTCGGGCTTCTAAATACAATCTCCATATTTGCAGACGATACGAAATTAAGAAGTAGTGTAGGTATGAGGAGGGCGTCAGAAAGCTTCAGAATGATTTTGACAGGTTGGGCGAATGGTCTGCTACTTGGCAGATGCCATTCAACTTGGACAAATGTAAAGTAATGCACAGAGGTTATAAAAACCCGAAGACCGATTACTCTCTCTTGAGAAGGAACTTGACTGAGACCGATCTAGAGAAAGACTTAGGAGTCTATATCAGCAATGATCTGAAACTGTCGAAGCACTGTGCAGAAGTCGAAAAGAGGGCCTTAAAAATACTGTATTACGTTATATTAAAAGACAGTTCCAGTTTCGGACTGTAATGTCTCTCTATAATTCCTAGTCAGACCTCAACTGGAATACTGTGCGCAGTTTTGGTCTCCATCCCTCATGAGGGATATAGAAAGGTTAGAAAGGGTACAAGCAAGGACTACAAAATTGATCACTTCAATGAGAATGCAAAACTACCAACGGAGATTGGAGCGCCTAAATCTGTTTACCTTAGAGACGAGGAAGTTGCGCGGTCAGCTTATTCAAGTCTTCAAGATGCTCAATGGAATAGACAGGGTAGATTACAGAAACTTATTCTCACTGAATGCCAATCCAACAAGAAATAATGGGTTTAAAGTGGAACTAAAGACATTTAGGACCTCTGTTTGCGGGAATTTCTTTTCCTATAAAAATAGTTAATATCTGGAACCAACTTCCCTCAGAGGTTGTTTCCAGTCAAAGTGTAAATGTGTTTAAAAATAGGCTAGATAAAGTACTGAATACGTTCATCGTTTAAGATGAACATAACGTAACTCTGCAGGAGTTCGCTTGCAAGGTGTGTCTGTGGGCATGCTAATTATAGAGCTTTTTATATATTCTCCACTTTCCTGTAAAATTTCCTTGCCAACTTTTCCAGGGTCAAGGTATTTTCTTCAACCTTTTTCCATACCTGCCTGTGGCAGGGAGGGAGCGGAGGGTGGGGAGAGAACCTTATACTTTTCTATCCAGTTTTCTACTACTGCTTGGATAGTTGAAAGAAAAATAAACTTGTTTAATAACAGGAACCTAGCAGAGTGGACCGGAAGGTCTTTGAGGCTTCCTCTTGTCCTTGTAATTCTCTCTCATATATATATAATATATATATATATATATATATATATATATATATATATATATATATATATATAGCCAGCTGGACAGATTCCTGTGCAAAGTCCCTGACCAGCCATGCGTGGCTGGCTACGAGAGCAGGAGGTCAGACAGCAATTCCCTCCTTCACCAAATCACGCAAATGAGGCGGGATGCTGCAGAGGAGTCGAGCGTAGGTCGACCTTGAGCCGTCGTTCGAACTCACCTAAAGTGTGTGTGTGTGTGTGTGTTGTGTGTGTGTACAAAATCACCTGATGGAGTTCAACGAAATATGTTGAACCCTTAATATAACCGAATAGATATAACTATTTCTCTTCTGATGCAGTAGGCCCAGAAGTTTTAACTTCTATAACTTCTATAATACCTCCACTTTTCCAAACAGCGACAGATAACACCCAAGTTTTAGGAACAGTAACGAATAACGAGCTTCAATAATTAATTCAATTTCTAAAAAATGTATTAAAGAACAAAATTTCCAAACATTTGCCGCCTTCAATCTTGTTAAATAAATGCTAGTCACGTTTCATCCTAAAAGTTATACCACACCGCCATTTTCCTCAGGTTTTAAAGTTTCGATCGTACAGTGTATGGAGATATACCGATAAGAGGTTTTAAGGTACAGCTGAAAATTTTATTTCATCACATCCAACCGATATATATATATATATATATATTTAGTGGTGGACCAGATATCCGCATCCGCACTTCTGACTGCGGATGTTATGCGGATATCACCTCTAATAAATTATGCAATTTACAATTAAATTAGCTCAAAGTAGCTTATAAGGCTCAGTCATGCACATTTCATGTAAAGTATTAATTATTAATGAACAAACAAATATATAAACCTCAAAATACGTATAAATACCTGGTAACACAGAAAATTGAACGAAACTTGTTTCATTGAATTTTCTGTGGCTGAAACTTTTGAGAAAGTTATTATTTTTATCATAATGAAACCATTATTATTAATTTTAATTCTTATGCATTGCCTGCCATAATAGTAATATCACGAAATTTGAAAAATTATGTCATATTCATAATTCTATATTATATTGATAGATTAAATATCCGCATCCGCAGATATTGAAATAAAAAATCCACATCCGCAGATGAAAAACTGGCATCTGGTCCACCACTAATATATATATATATATATATATATATATATATATATATATATATATATATGGGAATGAACTCGGAATGAACCTCTTTGCGAGTGACCCGTTGGAAAAAGAAAAACTATGGTATTTGTCATTTACCATTATTTATTCGGACTACAGTGGATTAAATTATCCCAGAAGAGTTCCTTGTTCCATGCACGGTCTGTGTGTATCATATATATATATATATATATATATATATATGAATAGAAACGACATAATATTAAGGAACGTTTCTGCACACGCGGAAGAGAAATAACGAATAAATGAAAAATGAGGCGAACCGCCCGGGAATCGAACCCAAGGCCTTCCAACCGGCAATTGGAAGGCCTTGGTTTCGATTCCCGGGCGGTTCGCCTCATTTTTCATTTATTCGTTATTTCTCTTCCGCGTGTGCAGAAACGTTCCTTAATATTATGTCGTTTCTATTCATTTATATACTGCGTGGTCATTGCAGTTAAATGCATATATATATATATATATATATATAGAGAGAGAGAGAGAGAGAATACGTCAATACGTTATCCGCTTCTTCCTTTTTCTCATGATAGATGATGTCCCACAGGGGTCTGTTTTGAATCCTTCGTTTTATCGGATATACATCATTTACTTACATTATGTACTATTAACGCGTATATAACGTTTTGTTCAGTGAACAAAGAGAAAAAAAAAAAGATCCGAATGGTACCTATTTTGAGTTAAAAACCCAATTTGGGGCATTTCGAACTAGTGATTGGCCGTGGTATAGTATTATCCTTCGATCCCATATAACCAAATACAAGGCTTTTCGCGGTAAAGAAAAATGCCCAATCTTCTAATAAGTAAGGTTTCACCCAACAAAGTGTGTAAATCACCGTATCTTAAAGATCAATAAAACGGCAAATGAACGCATCAGTCATACATTGTTATACCGTACGAAAACCATATAAATAAATGATAAATATACACGATCAAACGATGTATTTCTCTTAAGATTTTAAATAAAAAAAAAAAATTTATGTATCTTTGGCATCTGACGAAGCTCATTACCATACGAGGTGGTGGTGCTCCTGCTGATGTAAGAACACATCAAATGTTAAGCGATGCAAAACAACGTTGTAATACAATGCGCCCCGATGAATTTGCAGTTTATCTACACAAAAAAGAAGCCCATTCAAATAATTTGAATCTATTAAATGCAGTCACCATTTAAGCTGTGCAAGAAAAAAGAAACTAATGGAGTTTCTTTGGCAATTTTCATGAAAAATTGAAGACACGACTCTCGTTTGTCTCACGTTCGATCAATTTAAGTATCAATATGAAGATGTTTATTATCTCAAAAAACTGCACGCAGCCTCAGACGACAATTAACAAACATTACCGATATCTTTTAATTAATTTCCCACGTTAACGAATTAACGATATTGATGTTAACAGAGGTTTCGTTTGTGTCCTAAAAATTTATCCTACACAACTCTAAATCTCGCGTCTTCTTATCTTATCCGTAATGATAATCATCATAAACTAAAATATTTATTTTAAATAATCTTATAATTAATTTGAGAGCCCAGTAAAGCCTAAAGCTTAAGGACCAAACTACTAACGCGAGTATAGAAATAAATAAGTTATATTAAAAAATTATTGTAATATTGTAAATTATAATGTAATCCTTAACCCTGAAAGAAAATAGTTTTGTTGTGAGAGGACAAAAAATGTTTAATCAGCTGCCCAAAGCAGGGGTGTGGAGTCGGAGTCGGAGCCGGAGCCGGTGGTGGTTTTTGGGTGGAGCCGGAGTCGGAGCCATTAAAAAACGCCGGCTCCATGGCTGCAGTTACCTTGCCCATTCATAATAAACCTAATGCAACTTTATCTTACCTAACCTAACTTTAGTACTTTATCTAACTTAATATATAGTTTTTATTAAAAATGCATATTTATTTTTTTCAGAAACGTCAATATTTGCAATATAATTATTAATTATAGCTCCAAAATCATATATCATTAACTAAACTAAGAATAAACAATAAGCATTTATCATTTATACATAAATAAATTTTTTTAAGCCCTCAATAATGAATAAACTTAAAGGATCTAGAGAAAAGTCTATTGTATTCGAATATTTTACTACCTATGAAGATGATAAATACTATGTTTGCACTTGCGAAGTGACTGATGCTGGTGGAAATATTTTGACATGTGGAGCAAAAATTAGTACACCTTCAAGCAAAACCAACAAGAGCATTCAATTTGAGGCGTCACATAAGTCGTAACCATCCTGAAGTGTTCAAGATTATAGAAGAGAATGAAAAGAGGCAAATACTTAAATCTGCCAGTACTTCTAGTCAAGTAAGTCAACCAAATCTTACTAAATATTTTGTTAGTCAAACAGTCACTGTGTCCATGACAGCAGATCAGTTCAAGAATCACATTATTGAGTTAGTGGTAAAGAATTCTTTACCTCTGTCTGTCTTTTGTAAGCCAGCCATGCTTGGTTTATTAGGAGGAATGGCTCAAAAATTCAAAGTTGGTTTACATAGAAATAGTATTCGACGTTTGGTAATAGAAAAAGCAAACGAAGAAAAATGCGCTTTAAAAAATAATTTACAAGGACGTTTTGTATTTTTAAAAATGGATAGTTGCACACATTTAAGAACAAACTACTTTGCAATCAATGTTAGATTTGTTGATGGCAACAATAAAACCATTACCCGTACATTAGCAGTACGGGATACGCAAGCCCAACATACAAGCGAGTACCTTCATGGGCTTGTGAAAGATGTTCTACAAGAGTATGAAATAGAAAAAGAGCGTGTATTGTGTATTGTAACTGATAATGCCTCCAACATGATCAAGACCATTGAGAAGTTAAATGAAGACCAAGAGAGAGATAAGGAAAAATGATATAGAAACAGTTTATTCAAATACTGAGACCCCAGAACTGGAACCTGATGATGCAGCAGAACTTGATTTAAATAATATCATGGATGAAATTTCAAGCCTCTCAAGAGTCCATCATATGCGTTGTGGTGTTCATATTTTACAGCTAGCCATTCATGATGGCTTAGCGGATAAACACGCAGCCATTCTTATAAGCAAAGTGAGGCAGGTTGCAGTAGCTGCGAGAAAACCAAAGATCCAAGAAATAATTAAACGACGTGCTGGAAAAGTAACAATTTTAGATCAAGCTACTAGGTGGGGTAGCACATATATGATGATAGAGCGCTTATTAGAACTAAAACCTGTACTTATTGACATGGTGAATCCAGAAGTTACACTATCAGAAGTAATGTGGGACCAAGTGAAGAAACTTAAAAGTTTGCTTTACCAACCATATATCACTACAAAGACAATTCAAGGCGAAGACTTTACTCCTGGCCAGTTTTTCAAGGAATGGAAGTCTCTGATCTACTGCCTTTCTAAGACAGGGGGTACCATAGCTGAAGGTATCAAGACCTCCATGGAAGCGAGAGAAAATCGTTTACTGGAAAATGATGTAGTTAGCTGGCGTTTATCTTGATCCTAAGTACAAATGTTTATTAACGGATGAACAACAAAGCAAAGCAATGAATGCTGTATGTGATATAGCAGTTAGAATGAGAAAGTCTCAAGAATGTCCAGAACAGGAAAATGAAAACATTCCATCATCATCTTTTACTACCACTTCTGATAATGAATTTGACTTTGAAAAAAATCATTGACACTCGATCAGGATTTGAAAACGATGTGCCACATGGTGGTCCTCTTAGTACCTTGACTAAATTCAAATTAGCCGTATGGGAATCTCTTAGTGAAGTTAAAAAATTTAATCGTCAGTCAAAGATGTCAGTACAAGATGCAATAGTTAAGTACCCTGAAATTATACGAGATGTCGCACAACTTGTTCTTGCATTACCCTCTACTCAAGTTAGTGTGGAACGTTTATTTTCAGCACTTAAAATCATAAAATCTGATTTGAGAGCAGTAATGAAAGAGGACTTGATTGAAGCAATCTTGTTCTTAAGAACAAACTGTTATACATAATTTTGAATTTTAAAAATCAGTTTATGAAAGAATTAAAGTATGAATTTGTTTATTTCAAGTTTTAACTTTTAATGCAGCTAATATCATTTGATAAGTTTCTTTTCAGTTTTCAGAATTTAATATTTTTTTGTTAATCATCAAAATTGTATTAATATAATTTTTTTTTGGATTTATGTATTAAAAAGGTCAAATTGGAAAAAATTAGTCTTAATTTGTGTTTTAATGTAGCTAATGTCATTTGATAAGCCTCCCTTCAGTTTTCAGAATTTAGTTTTTTTGTTCATCATCAAATTTCGATTAATATAATTTCTTTTTGGATTTATGTATTAAAAAGGTCAAATTTAAAGAGTATTTTTAGCCTTTATTGCAAATATCATTCAACAGTGTATTCATCTGTCTGTTGTTGAGTATAATCAATGACCACTCTAACTACATTTGGATTTTGATAACTTGACAGAGCCGGAGCCGGAGCCAAACATTTAAAAAAGATGGCTCCGGAGCCGGAGCCAAAAGTTTTTTTTCTGGCTCCACACCCCTGGCCCAAAGACCTAAGAAACACGAAAGGAGTTGTAGCGGACATCTTCAAAAGAAGATTAGACGCCTGGCTCGGAACAATCCCCGATGAGCCGGGCGTGCCTGGCTATGTGAGGTGGAGAGCGCAAGAAACCAACTCACTACTTCACCAGGCCAACTCGAGAGGAGGGGCGACAAGCATGACCTTCGCGAAATGAGGAATCATCGCGCGGAATCTTTGTGAGGTTGTAAGGTATAATAATTAATCATTATTTTTACCAGTATAGACCTTTATCATAACTTTTTCCCATCAGCCTCCGAATAGTTCCCGCATGCGCCATCACCTATCAGACACTCCACTCCATTTAGCGAATTCCAAAAGAACTTACTTAATTTACCCGTTTTTGAGACCGAATAAGGAAAATTTGATTCGGGGGTTGGGGGGGAGGGGGGTCTGCCACTTCGTCCTTCGGGCAATAATATACTTGCCAAAACGTTTAATTGGGCTTATAATGAACTGCTCAATTTTATGGTAAAGTAAAAATTAATTTTTACTCTTTTCTGTTGTTTATTAAACCTAACTTTATTTACACTTTTGCAACCATTTATTCATTTTAAAAAGTCTCTCAAATTCTGTACTGAAATGAAACGCCTCAAATCAAACCTTAAATTCATTACTCAATTATTATTGTTACTATTATTATTATCATAAATTTCAAAGTGCCAAGTACACAATGATTATAAAACAAGAGAAGATGATTGCAAACAAGCCAATCGGCCATAAACGGCAATGCTAAATAGAAGCAGCGTCACAAACACACACACATATATATATATATATATATATATAGTGTGTGTGTGTTATGAAAGCGCTACTTATTCCAAGGCCGTCTGTTTGAAAGGGTTAAATATTTCATAACATGAACAGTCACGTCTATGAAACGAGAGTTTGCTCCGTCGCATCTTGGAAGTTAAATTTTAATTTTTAATCTTTCTCTTTGATTTATTAAACGTTCCCAACACTCTGCTCTTTAGTTCTATCTCAGAATTGTATACGAGCTTGCTTTTGGCTTAACATAACCACTAAATAAAGTACACCACCATTACTCGTACATTAATTGAGTAAAAGATACCAAGCTTTTAATTATTATTGTATACTTAATATAGCATGGTGTAGTTTATATATATATATATATATATATATATATATATATATATATATATATATATATATATATATCCCATATAAAATGTTCTCGCTTATGTCTTTTGCGGTTGTTTTGATGCATAAATTTACATCCACTATTTTTATACAAAAGGAAAAGTATGTATTTAGTTACAACCACCAAAATAATCGCTTATAACTAACTACCTGACAACCAGTACAAATGGATAAATGCAAGTGCTTCAGTGACTGCGCTAACCACACATTCTTATTTTCTTGGTTCCAACACTTATATGATTGAATAAATGAAAATGTCTATTTGCAGACCATCTCGGTCCATATAACAAATATTAATAATATGAAGTGACAATAGAATTACAATGAAAATTCAAATACTAAAAATAAAAATACAATTAATAAAAAATAACAATGTCAAAGTTAAATGGAGCTACAGACAAACGTTTTCATACCATGCATTCCATAGCTTAGAAGACATATGGCAAGACTGATGAAGATTTTGGATAATCGGGTTGGCTGATCTTTTATTTCTTCGCGTTAAATTGTATTGAACGCGTCTTATTACTTCCGGGAAGCTCGAGACATCGCGGTTACCAAACATTTGCGAAGCCGAGCAACTCTGAATTAAGAACTTCACTCGCTCGTAAAAATAATATAGCCGTTTGAAACAAATGTTCTTTCTATTTACAACTACTATTTACTATCATTATTAATATCATTTACTATTTAACTATTAAAGTCCTAAAACGATTACTCGCACCCGTATTTACTCTCAACAGCGGTTACTTAATTTCTCCAAAAATACCAAAAAATCGAGACTCGCGATAAAGATCTAAAAACGTATAATTCTCATAAACTGATAATGCACTCCCAAAGTCCAAAATGGTCCAAAACCGGTAACCAACATTTTAGAAGGCTAAAACTATGACTAAAACCGGTCAGATCTAGTTTATAAAGGATTCAAAATTGGTAACCCCTATTTATAAACAGCCCCCCCCCCCCCCCCACCAACAACAAAAAAAGGTCACTCCAAATTTCGTAACATACCCAACAGCGGGAACTTGAGTTTAAAGCACTCGGGTTCCGAACGCAAAATTCCATACCGTACACAACATCGTAAACCATATATCGTCTCGCAGCAACAGCCGTGACGTTTAGCAAAAGTTGGTTACGTTTCACCGTCCCATTTTAAGCGTCCCATTTTAAGCGTCCCATTTTAAGCGTCCCATTTTAAGCGTCCCATTTTAAGCGTCCCATTTTAAGCGTCCCATTTCGATTAGTTTCTCGAAAGAGGTCGAAAACCAAATCACTCGAAGGACCTTTTCGCGTTAATTTAGTAACGTGGGTTAACAGTAAATTTTAATAAAGGTCAAATTAATATGGAAAAGTTTATTTTAAAAAAAAACCTTCACGTTCAAATACTTATTATTATTATTAATAATAATAATAATAATAACAATAATAATAATAATTCATACTAAATGCGTTATAAACTCTGTAAACACTTCATAAAGACGGAAATGGCGTAAACAATTCATAATACACAACAACATTATACAACGCGAGAACAACAATAATAATAATAATAATAATAATAATAATAATAATAATAATAATAATGACACCAAACAACAAATTTGTTACACAAAGAACGTGTGATGGAATGGTATAAATCATTTGCATATAAGGCTATACACCCCCTATCATAATTTATAAAGGGGGGAGAAGGGGGAAGGTGAACCCTGAAGGTACGGCGCGATACACTTTGAAAAATTCAAAAATAATCGTTCAATTTTTTTTTCTCAATTTTGCGTTCGATCGAAAACCTTTCATGAAAGTTTAAATTTTTATTTTTTTCTCAATCCCCACCCCCCTCCCCCACATGGAAACCGTTTTCTTAAGGACTTCTCAGAAAACAATTAAAAAGTTATTTCAAAATTTAATGAAAAAATTTAACTACTTTTTTTTATTCAAATTATTAAAGTATAATTACACAACATAAATATTAAAACCTGGCAAAAAATAAATATATATATATATATATAATATTAAAATATGATAATTCAAAATTTTTAAATATTTTTCGTAACATAATTAACCACCTGAATAGATATTATAATTACTATAAAACGGCTTCAATAATATTTTTTTATAAATAAAACTATGATTAATTAAAAACTATAATACACGATTTATATCTTGCTAACCAAGTTTATGATTTTATATATATAGAGGCCTTTCCTCACGAGTCTAACTCACTTCCATATTAGCCATCGCGTGTTATTCTACCCGCAACAAAAAAAATTAAAAACGTCCCAAAACAAGACGTCAATTTGAACATTCGTTTTAGTTCTAATGTATTACTTTTATAAATTTAATTTAAAATAAATTTTACTATGAGACTGGACTTATGGGACACCCTGTATATATATATAAGTTGCGCGCGAAAAATTTAAGTACACACACAAACCTAATGAAAAATTGTATTTCGATGAAACTTTATTGAGAACTGCAGGAAAAAGGAACCGTAAAAATAGTTTGGGGAACAAATAGATTTATTAGACAACCCTAAAATGAATAAACAAAACCCAAAAATGCAACAACACAAAAGAGAAAAAAAATTAAATTAATGGTGAGCGAATGTTTAAGTAGAGATGATTAATATTGCGTAGAATTCTAAACTTGGTTCGAATAACTTCAATCAAACGATTGGGGGTTATTTCTCTCACGGATTGTTGCACTCTTCCCAAGACAGATATTCCACTATTCTTCTTGACAAAATTCGACGAGTTGATTGACAGTAGTTGGCTTACGTGCATGGACAGCTCTCTCTCTCTCTCTCGAGATCAAACCGCAAATGCTCAGTCAAAGTAAGATCTGGTGACTGGCTTGGTAACTCTCAAAAGCTGCTTCTTCTTCTTCTTCTTGATAGATTCACTCGTGTGTTTCGGATCACTGTCCCGCTGCAGAATAAAACTGCGACTTATGGAGAGTGCTGAACTAAACGTATGACATTTTCTTCCAAGATTTCTTCATATTGGATGGAATCGATGCATCCGTTGATTTTCATTAATTTATCAGGCCCAGACACACTGAAAGAGCCCCACAAAAGAATACTGGTCACCAACATGTTTTACTGTGGGGTATGGTGTTTTTTTCTTCAAATGCTTTACCCGACTCCTTCCAGACATACCGTTGATCATTGTAACCAGAGCTCAATCTTGGTCTCATCAGTCCACAGTACCTTCTTCCA
The DNA here is from genome assembly GCA_023014485.1 of Bathynomus jamesi. Taxonomy (NCBI): domain Eukaryota; kingdom Metazoa; phylum Arthropoda; class Malacostraca; order Isopoda; family Cirolanidae; genus Bathynomus; species Bathynomus jamesi. The sequence continues at coordinate 45,962 of JAJOZX010017933.1, forward strand.
ATAGTTCCAATATTTCGGTGGTCGTTGGCATACTTTAAACGAGTATCCTTGCGAGCTTTCTTGAGCAGTGTTTTTTCCTTGCAACTCGTACAAAGAGTCCATTCTTGTTCAGTGTTTGCGTTCAGTGACGGAATGAACATCGATTCCAATTTGGCTGAAAGAATGCTTTAGGTCCGAAGAATTCAACCGTGGATTAGTGGTAGTTTCCTTGATGATCTTACGAACAGGACAGTTGGGACTCTTTCGTGGTTGTCCACGAAAGAAGGAGTGGTTTGAGGATTCTAAAGTGCTTCCACTTACGAATAACGTTTGAAAACGAGGTAAAAGGCACGGTAATTTCTTGAATCTTCCTAACGGGCTTTCCACCACTATACAAAGCAATAATTCTAACTTTAAGATCCTGAAACGGCTCTTTGCCTTCGCCCATGCTGGAATTATGATCGAACAGTTATTCAACATTCACGTTTTATACTCTGACCAACGTAAACTACTAAAAACGTTCACTCATGAACTTGCTAGAAGTTTGTCGCATTTTCTAGAATGTTCTGCTGCTTATTGACCGCTCCACAATGGATTCCAATGTTGTATTTAACTTGTGAACGAGAGAATATGTAAATACTGATAGAAAATTTTAAGGTATTGTTAACTAACAAAAACTATACTGGTACAATTTAGTTTGGGATGAAAAATACATAGCTAAATTTCATAAGGATTTTAATTAAATAAACAATATATATATTGCTGTACTTAAACTTTCTCGCATAACTGTGTGTGTGTGGTGTGTATATATATATATATATATATATATAATATATATATATATATATATATATATATATACTCAAACCGTGTATGGAACAAGGAACTCTTTTGGGAAAATTAAATCCACTATAGTCCAAATAAGTAATGATAAATGACAAACACTAGTTTTTCTTTTTCATGATGTTAGCCCGACCGACGCGACGTGGGCAACAGGGTCACTCGCAAAGAGGCCCCAAAAATATAGCTTCCCTCACCAGATCCTGTCCCAAAGCTAAATCCTATCTGCTTTGCAGATAGCTGGTGAGGGGAAGCTATATTTTTGGGGCCTCTTTGCGAGTGACCCCGTTGCCCACGTCGGGCAAACATCATGAAAAAGAAAAAACTATAGTGTTTGTCATTTTCCATTACTTATTCGGACTATAGTGGATTTAATTTTCCCAGAAGAGTTCCTTGTTCCATCTGTTGTGTATCATGAAAAAACCTCCCTCAGGGGACCATTCTGAGTTCAATTCCATATACTATATATATATATATACGGGTGAGTCAAAAGTAGCGCCCGATTTCTGTTTTCTCGGCTGCAATTGTGCATCGATCACGAGGGAGGGCACTTTGAAAATTGCAAGTAAAACAGCTTGGTACAGTTCCGTAATAATTTTCCCCCGAATAAATGGTTAGATAAACATGTCATTCATTTATTTCTACCTTCTTGTACACTGTAATACAAATGGCAAACAAACAATCAACTGACAGAAATCGGGCGCTACTTTTGACTCACCCTGTATATATATATATATATCTTACATGTTTACTCATATCGAAATAGTTTTTAGTGATTATAAAAATACATAAAATTCTTTATTTATTGCAGGTATTAAAATTACTCTAGCTGATAAAGTGATAATATAATGACTTCTCAATTAATTGGTGATTCGGAGAGGCAACGTGTGATAGATCGCATACGAGCAATAACATTTCGAGAAGCTCGTGATGCTGGAGCCACCTTTATAACACGTTCATGGGTTGCCAAAAAGTTGCGAAGAAGTGAGGACTTCGTCAAAATAAATTGGAATAAAACTTTGGATAAATGTGAAATGGATACAACCAAATCTGGGCGCCCAAATTTGCCACTCTCTCAGGAAACAAAGGACACCATTGAAAGCGGTACGCGTAAGCGGAAAAACAGCTGTGCTAAACTTTCTTGAGAGATCGAAGTGTTGACAGGAAAGATCGTTAGTGGTGAAATCATTCGACTGTACCGTCATAGGCAAGGTTTAAAGCCTTGGCATGAACTTCCAAAGCCAAGAAAAACTCAACTTAACATCGATGACAGAATGTGGTTTGCCCATTATCTTGAAGATTGGGATGTGGATGATTTCATGCATTTAGCTGTCTCCGATGAATTTTTTGTTTACGTAACACGTCGGCCTAACTACCCAAATGATCGAGTGTGGGCCACAACACCAGATGAAATCGATGACAATGAACATTATCGCGAATTATTAAAAAGTCCAGACTGTGTTGGTGTGTTTGTTTTGTTCACAGCAAAGAAGCTCATGTGGGTGCTGAAGCCAAATGGTCAGAGTTGGGATGGACAGTATTTTCCTGATATTATTCTATCCCAGCATGTCATTCTTTTTCTAAGAAACCCAAACAATGTTATGGATGTCGATCAGGTCACACTTCTGCACGATAAGGCCCCTGCTTTAAGGCATTAGCCACTCAACAGTTGTTGCGGAACCAGAGAGATCGATTTCTTTGGAAATGAAGAATGCCACGAAATTCTCCTGACCTGAACGTCTGTGAACACATTGGATCAGTTATAAAGGACAAGGTTGAATGTCTCTTGTTTCAAGAACCTGCAGCAAATCGATTTTCGAAGGATACAATGACGCAACACATTGAAACTGTTTTAGCAAATTTGCGTAACGATCAAGATCTATTCACGTCACTTTTGGCAAGCTACCCAAAGCGAATTCAGGCTGTCTTGGAAGCCAATGGCGGGAACACCAAGTTTTAATTGTTTCTCATTAAGTGCAGGATTAAATTCTCTTTTGTAAGGTATGTTTAGTTTTACTGTATCTCTAATGCAGGGGTTCCCAAACTGTGTTCCGCGGAACACATCTCACGGTATACAAGTGTTCCGCAGAAAACCAATTTGGGAACCCCTGCAGTCTAATGGTTTAGGGCGCCATGGGCGGGGGGGGGGGGGGGGGGGGGTCTAACGTTTGTTGGAGCCCCGTATATATATATATATGATACACACAGACCGTGCATGGAACAAGGAACTCTTCTGGGATAATTAAATCCACTATAGTCCGAATAAGTAAAGGTAAATGACAAATACCATAGTTTTTCTTTTTCATGATGCAAGCCCGACGTGGGCAACGGGTCTCTCGCAAAGAGGTCCCATAAATATAGCTTCCCTCACCAGCTATCTGCAAAGCAGGCAGGATCCAGCTTTGGGACATGGATCTAGGGTTTAAAGCAGCCCAGCCCCACTACATTCAGAACCTCAATATAAGTAAAAGACTCGTTGCACTCACGTCGGATTGAATAAATCAAAGAAAAAGGGGTAACTATTATATTTTAAGCCAAAACCAAAACTTAAACCTCAAGTGGCAGAATTGAGCGTCCACTTTTCAAGGCACATAACATGTCCGTTTCATGATGGGAATGAAAAAACTCAAAAAAACTCAGGGAACCATTCTGAGTTCATTCCCATCATGAAACGGACATGTTATGTGCCTTGAAAAGTGGACGCTCAATTCTGCCAGTTGAGGTTTAAGTTTTGGTTTTGGCTTAAAATATAATAGTTACCCCTTTTTCTTTGATTTATTCAATCCGACGTGAATGCAACGAGTCTTTTACTTATATTGAGGTTCTGAATGTAGTGGGGCTGGGCTGCTTTAAACCCTAGATCCATGTCCCAAAGCTGGATCCTGTCTGCTTTGCAGATAGCTGGTGAGGGAAGCTATATTTATGGGACCTCTTTGCGAGAGACCCGTTGCCCACGTTGGGCTTGCATCATGAAAAAGAAAAACTATGGTATTTGTCATTTACCTTTACTTATTCGGACTATAGTGGATTTAATTATCCCAGAAGAGTTCCTTGTTCTATGCACGGTCTGTGTGTATCATAAAAAACTCAGGGAACCATTCTGAGTTCATTCCCATATATATAATATTATATATATATATATATATATATATATATATAGAGAGAGAGAGAGAGAGAGAGAGAGAGAGAAGAGAGAGAGAGAGAACGAAAAGATGGCATATTATTTACAGACGCTTCGGGAAAATTCAATTTCCATCATCAGTGGTAAAAAGT
>JAJOZX010017934.1:0-2500 GCA_023014485.1 Bathynomus jamesi
GCATTCGCTCTTGAGTCCTACTCCCTGTATTAAAAATAAAATACTTAAACTTGCGAAACAATTCGCAAATAGTGACCACGTAAACTAATGTAAAAGTAAATGATACCTTTGTAAAAGGTAAAAGTTGAGCCCAAATCTATCTTTCAACAAAGGATTACAAATTTAAATATTTAAATTTCTCTTGAAAAGTATTGATTTTCTTATTCAAAAAATTTTGGGAAAGGTATTGAAAGCAGGATTGAGCGAACTGTCACTTTGAATTATTATTATTATCATTATTATTATTGAAAACTATGAACAGTTAATCACAGTGCGAAAAGTTCATAGAATCCTTATGCACGACTGGACATAGTTTTGAAGAAACAGAAAACTATCAATGACGATCAACCAACATAACACTAGAAGATGGAGAAGGACCATAGAATATGACGATTGCAATTAAAAAATTGTGAAAATTTTGATAACTTTTGGTTCAACATAATATTACTTATTTTAGGCAAAAATTTAAAATAATTTTATATGTAATTTTTTCCAAACTTTGCAAATACTAAATATACTAAATAACTTTACTATATTTTGTTTAATTAAGAGAAAACCCATAAATGTTGTCTTTCATTATACGAAGAACAAAAATGTGTCCCATATTTCAAGATTTTTCAGCGATAATTGTTCTTGATGTGTTACGAAGAATATGCGTTAAACTTTATAGAACGATTATCCATTTTAATAAAGGTCTAATGTAAGAGTACTAAAACTTGAACAGTAATTTCAGTATTTAACTCAACTTAACATCTTGACTGAATTTTTGTAGGGTTAAGTTATAAATGCGTGTATTGGAAACGGTACATATTCGGCCCAGTGGTCCAAAAGAGGTTAAAAGTAATTTATAATGATACAGAAAGTGCAGTAAGTCGAGGGAGTATGGAGCGAAAAGTTATTGTGAATTCGATGCATTTATATATATATATATATATATATATATATATAATATATCCGATATATATATATATATATATGTGTCCGAGAATTATCTGTACAATTTTTGGCTGTTATTAAAAGTCAACCATGAAGTGTAGAAATTCCAGTGTTGTCCCATTTTACAGAGAATCTCTAAGTTTTTTCTGATACCACGTTTTGACAAGTTTTTTAGAAATGTACGTGGGTGACAGACATTGATGATTTAAAGCAAGAATCACAGCTGCTATTGAGCGAATTGATGTGGATATGCTGCAGCGTACATGGCAACATTTGGAGTATCGATTGGATGTTTTGCGAATCACTAATGGTGCACATATCGAATGTTTGTAAAACGTTACTTTAATAAAAGAAACTTTTGAAAATACAGATTCTAAATAATCTTGTTTAAGAATTTTACGCGTGTTATCAAGAATTTTATTAAAAGATGAAATTGTACAGATAATGTTCGGACACCTGGAATTTCTAAAAAACTTGTCAAAACTTGGTATCAGAAAAAAATTAATGAGATTCTCTGTAAAATGGGACAACACTGGAATTTCTACACTTCATGGTTGACTTTTAATAACAGCCAAAAATTGTACAGATAATTCTCGGACACCCTGTATATATATATATATATATATATATAATATATATATATATATATATATATATATATATATATATATATATATATGTGAAGAAGGATCAACACAACGGCAAACATTTTCATTTATTTTTTGTACTTCAGACGTTTCGACAAATCTTTTGTCATCATCAGTGAATTAAGTCTTAAAACCTTAAAACAAAAGTAAAAAGTAGAAAGTGAAAATTACATCAATACAATATTAAAACCATTAAAATTAAAACCTTAAAGCAAAATGAAAATTGCATCAATACAAAATTAAAATCATTTAAATTTCATCACTATAAAAACTAAAATTAAATTAAATTACCTCAATAGGTAAATACACAATGTTTACATCCACCTCCATATTTGGCAAAGCCTGAGAGAACACTGGATGGTCAGAGGATTAGAAAGGATATGTCTATGAGAATCGGTTGGTTAGTTAGAAGAGCTGTAATTTGTAGGATGAGCTATTATTGTTAATGGAGGGTTTGTTTCTATAGATGTACAAAGATTCTAAAATTCGGAGTTCTGTGAGGTTATTGGATCTAGTTAAAATTTCAAACTGAGTTTTGTGAAGGGGATGGTTGTTTTCATTACTATGGTTTCTAATTGCGGATTGTGGAGGGCTACTGAGGGGACGGTTGGTACGGACTGACAAGCCCAAATGTTGAGAAAGGCGCACCTCCAGTTGGAGTTGAGTGCTGCCAATATACGCAGCCTTACAGCTGTCGCACGTGTATTTGTAAACAACATTGGGGCACACAGTTTTGGGGAATTCATCTTTGAACTTTAAAAAATTTGATAATTTAAGTGGGTTGACGAAGGCGAATCTAAAGTTTATTTGGGGATAACTAGACTTGAGCAGTTTGGACAATTCACCTCGAATACGCAATGATAAATAACCATAAAAAG
>JAJOZX010017934.1:7500-50873 GCA_023014485.1 Bathynomus jamesi
ATACTGTCCAACCTCGTAGGTTCCCCAACCTTTTGAATATATATATATATATATATATATATATATATATATATATGCTGCAAACCCACAAACCCATTCATTTCACGTGTTTTATTGTGAAATTCATCCCATATATATATATATATATATAGTGGCGATTTCTTAATGAATGCAACGCATGCAATGCATGTGTTAAATATGTTCTCTTTTCAGATCTAAGTAAGGATTATAATTGACAAAATAATTTTCAGAAACTAAAAATAGTCTAAGGCTTCAATCACGCATGTACTGGCTATTGGGCGGTGTAAACAAAATTATGTCTTATTTCATTAGACAATTAAGACATTTTTCTGTACACAGATCGAAATACTTGTAGCTAAAGCATTCACTAATTCAGTCTGGGTACAGAAAAATGTTCTTAATTGTCTAGTGAAATAAGACATGATTTTGTTTACACCGCCTTGCCTTGGGCAATTTTTTAAGGAGACTTCTCACTATCCATAAGATATTTTTTTTGAGCCTCATAGCTAAATTCAAAAGGCAATATGTTTTAAAATATGCTTAGAAAATTTACTTAATATTTTTACTAAAAATAATTAAAAAGCTTTGTTCTGATTTTTTTTAATTAATGAAAATAATACGGCATGCATTCAGTTTTATAGGTGCATTCACCAAAAAGTAACATCTGGCAATTCTGACAAGGCTTCTTTCCAGTACCACAGCCGCAAGCATCCACTTGTGTTCGGTGTTCCTTTTGTGCTTTAGTTATTTTGGATAATCAGTTAAATAAATTATAGCATTGTAGTGCCCATAATGACTGACGATGTGTTTAATCAATTGAAGACTAGAAGATTTTACTCACTCTCTTTTGATGAGAAAAAGCGCATATTGAATAATGGCAGACCGATTCCACATTTGAATTTAAGCAAAGAAAACAAAGGCTTCACTAGGAAATTTAATCCTAAGCTGTATGATGATGTTCCCTAGTTATGTGGAAATATTTCAAATAACAAATTGTACTGTTGGTCGTGTTTCCTATTTTCAAGAGATAACTCTGTGTGGAATTCTGTTAGTCGTGGATACGATGATTTAAACAATTTACATACTGCAATTTCTCGCCATGAAAAATCTCTTGCTCACATAAATGCATTTGTTGATCTTAAAACATTTGGAAAGTCAGAAAGAATTGATTTAATACTCGACAAGCAGAAATCAGTTGCCATTTCCAGACATAACGAAGAAGTTAATAAGAATCGAGAAATTTTGAAACGTTTGATTAGGATAACATGTTTTTTAGGTATGCAAGAATTAGCATTTCGCGGTCACAATGAAGAAGAAAACGCTGAAAATAGGGGTAACTATATTGAATTGGTATTTTGTATGGGAGAATTCGATGAAAAGCTTCAAAACCATTTAAAAACTGCGACTGTTTTTAAGGGAACATCATCTGCTATTCAGATGACATAATTCAATCTATTAGTGCAGTTATGTTAGAACAAATAAAACGTGAGCTTATCGACTGCATGTATGTGGCGATTTTATTAGATGAAACATCTGATGTCAGCTGTTTTTTCTCAACTCTCTACTGTTGTTCGTTATGTTAATAAACATGGAGAGATTTGTGAACGATTTATAAATTCAATGACGTCAGCAATGATAGAAGTGCAGGAGCGATTTCTGATTTATCTATAAGGTAACTAGGTGAACTGGGCTGTTTGAAAAAATTAGTTTGCTCAAACCTACGACGGTGCTGCTGTTATGGGGAGCGATCTTAATGGAGTACAAACAAAGATTAGAGAAACTGTACCAGAGGCTATTTTTCTTCACTGCTACGCCCATAAACTTAACCTTGTTTTATCCCAAGCTGTCGCTGAAATTTCCGAATGTAATAATTTTTTTTCAGTATTAGGAAGTTTGTCATCATTTTTCAGCAGTTCAACTAAGCGAACTTCAATGCTTGACAAAGTTGTTGGAAAGCGTTTCCCTAAACTGGCTCCAACGCGGTGGAACTATTCATCTCGTCTAGTTGAAAGAGTTAAGGAAAATAAAGAAGATATAATAGATCTTTTAAAAAGCATTCTTGAAAACCCAAAGAAATTTGATGAAAAAACAAAAAATAGTGCACGCGGATTGCTTGCTGGTATCGATACTTTCGATTTTAATTTTTTATTAGAATTTTTCTTCAATTTTTCCTTTTACTGAATATCTATTTAATGTGCTGCAAACAAAAATCTATGGATATTGTGTATAGCTCAATCACCGTTGAAAGCACTATGAAAAAAATCAAACAAATAAGGGATCAAAATTTGCAGATATGTGGGACTTGATAACAGAAGATGTGGTGAACCTGTATGTAAAAGGAAACAGAGTCTTTCTCCACAAGAGAAGTATAGTCAACTATTTCATGAAATATTCGATAATATACTTCTTCAAATGAAAGAGCGTTTCAGTTCAATGGAAAAATTGGAATTCATTGAGCTTTTAGATTGCAAAAAATTTGAGTTCTATGATGTTACTTTCCCAGAGAGCTTTTGAATCTTTGAAAAGAAGCTACAATTCATTTTTTGAGTTTCCTCGTCTCCGTTCTGAATTGTGTGTTTTATATTCGCACAAATCTTTTGCCAAAAAGAATGTTGCTGAGCTCCTAAAATATCTACTGGAAAGCGAAATGCACAAAGGTCTTAAGGAAATATATAAATTGACGAATTTGATTCTAACTATACCAATATCGACAGCAAGTGTTGAGCGATCATTTTCTGCGCTTAAAAGAATTAAAAGTTATTTATGGAGTTCCCAAAGTGAAGAAAGGCTATCTAATCTTGCCTTAATTTCAATTGAAAAAATTTCATCAAGAAGCTTATGGAGAATCGAGAGTACTTTTACAATTTGGTCATCGAAGAATTTGCAGGAAAACTAGGAGAGCAGAATTTCAATTCAAATAATGCTTCACAATTATTTAAGGTAAATTTTAAATTTGTATCTTTTTCTTTAGATCAATTCGGTAACTACTATATATAAATATGTCTAATTTTTTGTTCGCATATTTAAGCCTAACATTAAATGAACTTTCCTTCAAAGAGGTCCCCAAAAGTTTGTAAAACACCTTTAACTTGCTAAGTTCTATGTAAACAATATGCAAAGTTTGGGCAAGAGGGTTAAGCGGATGTTTTTCTTCCATTCCATAACATTGCATGCCTGAACAAAAATGTCACGAGTCGCCACTGATATATATATATATATATATATATATATATATATATATAGAAGAGAGAGAGAGAGAGAGAGAGAGAGAATATATATATATAGGTGAACCAAATGTAGGTGGACAGTAAATGATAACGTTTATTTTGAGAATACATATTTAATTATTTTGTATACTATAATACAAAATAAATTTAAATAAATTTAGTTATAATATTTATATAATAAAACACAAACACCATAGTTATAATGAACACCATAGTTATATATATATATATATATATATATATATATATATATATATATATATATATATATATATATATATATATATATATAATAGAAATAGTGTTGTTTTACTGTATTCGCAACATCTAGAATTTAAGATCTGGAACTTGCAGCAGTTCACTTCCCCGCATCTTCTCAGGACATTCGAAAAATGTAGATTAATACAGAAATCTCAGACATATAATAAATACAATAAAGTAACTACAATTATCTTAACATTCATTTAATAAAAGTACTTTTCGCAGCAAAATAAATTTGTTGGTAAGAGAATTTTAAGGAACTGTTTTTTTTTCAATGGTTTTTGTTTGAAAAGTTAAAAATCGAAATTTTGAATGACTGTTTTTGAATTATGAAAAATGTAAATTTTGTAGTATATTGAAAATTTTGTCTGCCATACAAAGAAAACTAAGTTGTTTGTCATGTGATATATATGTATATATATATACTGATATTTTTATTTCAGAATCTGGATATTAATAATATACAAAAAACTTAACAAGAAGAAGTAACATTTTTACCTGAGAAGACTGAAAGTAGAATGACACCCGATATCAGGAGCTTTAACTGGAATAAAGATAAAAAAAATTAGAGAATCTACGAGTAAATTGTTTTGTATTTTTAACGCTAAATTGTCACTCACACTGAATCATATTGCTGTTACTTGTTAGGAAGAATGTTTCGACTCTAACAAACGATCTAACAATCTAAGAAACGAATTTATATAGAGATAAGTAAGCATGTAGCTACACAATTGTTTCATTATTAAGAAAATTAAAATTATCTGAGTTCAAAGTTGCATGAAACATTTTTCTTTAGGAACCCAGGAAACAACCAACAATATAACATCAGAATGATAACTTTATAATACCATTTCCTGGTAGATCAGTGAAGTTAAGGAAGTAACAATGGGTCATTTCACTGGTTGAATTGGTGACTGAACTCACTGTAAGCCCTATTAAATCCTATTAAACTCTATTAACCCTATCCCATTTTAGTTACATTTCAGATGTTTAATTCAAAGGCCATTCATTACGTGTTCGGTTACACCGTTAGACGTCTGTTTATCATTCATTTCTAACTCCTGACATGTGATTCAATCAAATTCGGTTAAAGAAACTATAAATGAAGGTATATAAATTGTCTTTCAGTTAAAATACAGGGTGGCCCAAAAGTAGGTATACAGTTGATGATTTTTTTTAATGAAACTTTACACATAACATGTGTTAATTACGCAGGTGTTCATTATCTTCCCTGAAAGCAAAAAGAATTTAAAAAATAAACATATGAAACTGTATACCTACTTTTGGGCCACTCTGTATATATATATATATATATATATATATATATATAACGTCTTACCAAACTCATAATGAATGTGATTTGAGTTATACATTTGAAATGTTACTCAACCAAAACACAAAATACTCAGTCCAACTTCTATTTCTAATAGTGTTTAAAGCTCTCAAGTACTCTCTTGTACTGTATTTACATCATATCATTAATAATGACTTTTAATATTTAATGTATAATATATTACGTAATTCATTTCTCATATTTAATTATAAGTTCCATTTTGTATTCAAAATTAACTTATTACTTTTTACTCATGATTTTTATAATTTATTTATAATTTATCACTTATATACTAATAATTTCTATTTCGTATTCAACTATAATTTTATTTGTTTTTCTAGTAAATTAATATTTTTTACTGTTTATTTTAATACTGTATATAATTTAATCATATCATGAAGTGATATATTATCTTTAAATTAATTTGAGAGCCCGGTAAAGCCAAAATCTGAAAGCCCAAATTAAATAAAAATTAATATCAATAATTCAACTTTTTGAATGATTCATCAATACGTGAAACTAGGTTCATTACGTTTCCTGGCAATAACCCAGAAGTACTTTCGAGTACTTTCGAGTTTTAGGAAAACTGAAGAGGAGTTAAAATATGCTCGAAAGTGCTCAGAGTTATTTTAGAGTGTATATATATATATATATATATATATATATATATATATATATATATATTGAAATAGGGATACATAGATAGTTAAAAATTGAAAGAAATGTCTATTATATATATATATATTACCTTCGAGTTTATTACAACTTTTTCAGAGAATGATTATTTCCTGAAGAAGGGTTACTAGTAAACGTTTTCTTCACTTTTTATCCACCTGATTCGATCCCCAAACGATATCAAAATCCCTTCCACTAATTCATAGAAAGTAAACAACAGTTTTGCTACTCATTCTCCTCCTCGCATAGCATCTGGGTAAGGCAATGTAAATGTAAGGAATAGTCTATTGCTCGCTGATTAAACCTTTACCGCTCAATATCACTACTGATTTTGTTCTGGCTAAAGCCAGACAATTTCATTCAGTTTTGGAAAAGACCTCCGTAAAGTAAAGGGAGAAGAATAACTGAACTGGTAATGTATGAGAATAAATTCAATATCGATGTAGAAAATTCTAAAGAGCTTTTGGAGCACGTAAAGATAAAGAAGAATAAGGATTTATATCAGATTAATTCAAAATAATAACACCGTCACCAAATTTACTGAAATAATTTCAACACTGTACTCACCATCTTTGCTGTCCAGTAGTTATCCCTGTTATCCTGCAACACCAAGCAAGAGAGTGTTATATATTGTATAATTTAGCTTAGTTTTTTATATTTGCTCAGGGATAGTCAACTTTCTTGGCACGTCCCGTCACTAGATGACCCTGTAATCATTATTCCAAGGTTTATTTAGTGAAGATAACACGCAATATTAATTTTATATTTGTTTTTTTGTGTACTGGAAACGAATGTAACTTTGTTGAGAAACAACGAATGAAAATGGGCAAAAAATCTACAACACTTAACTTATTTTAATTACTTTACATTGGACTTTTGACCTATTAATAGAGGGAGGTGGGTTATGAAAAAATTCTAAATACAAACCTTGTAAGGGTCCTCTTCTCTTTTATATCATTTTGAACTGCTGAATTCGAATATGACAAGAAAAATTTGATTTGAGGTCATTAACACCCCTGGACATGGGGTCTGAATATTTCCAACCCCTTTTAATGGAAATTCCCGTGTTCCTCATCCGGTATAATGATTTAAACGTTTAATTGGTCATAAATATTTAACCAAATATATTTTATCTGTACCTTGAAATTGGGGCCCTCCAAATAAATATCTCTTTAACTTTCAGCGTGACCTAGAATGACCATTAGCTTAAAAAGCGAAATAATGTACCGTTTATACACAAACAGTATCTGGTAATGTTTTTATTACAATACAAAATAGCAAATAAAGCATCCCTCTGCCCACAGAATCGACTTTATCCGAATATCTTGTTGATTGCCCCGTCAAAGTTGTCCATGTTGGCTCTCTCACCCACGTTGAAACGATTCCTTTAGGTATTTATGGTTTTCGCATATTTTGATGAAGTCATCATCTTCCTGTCCCTCCTCAGACGAAAACACTGATGATTTTGGACACATGAGCGATGTGTTTTTCACGTATCTAACCTCTGTGTACAATCTATCCACTTTCTCCTCCTCATAAAATGCTTCCCATCCCCCACCCTCAAAAAGGAAAAGGAGAGAGTCGAAATCAAGGCCTCTAAAGCTCTTAAAAACTATGCCATTTTTGTTTTAAATTTTGAAAAGAATGTGTAGTAGGCCGGGTCGAAAAATTAAATTTGTGAATTTCCACATGCCTGTGTCCAAGAAATTTGTAGATGCACTATAAAAGCTCAACAATGAATAAAAAAACTAAATTGATCAAGTTTTCGATGTTTCGCAAGTCCTCTGAAGATTGCAAGTAAAACGTAAAACATTACTAAAAACTTCAAAACTTTTAAAACTTTATTTAAATAGGTAAACTTTATTAATTAATTATTTGGCAATTATGATTTTTTATTAAGATTTTCTTGTATTTTTTGTATTCTTGTTGCTATTAAGTTTTTCTTGACTGTGTTTCGTCCAGAATATATATAATTTATATATACAATTTTTCTTTTCAGAATTGATTATTTGAATAGTTAAATACGCGTTGTTACACTAACAAAGTGACTTCCCCAAATTATCCGAAATGGCTGAGGCCGTAAAAGTGAAAGCAACATTTGAAAAAATCATGAGTCTAGCTGTTTCCCTTTTTGGGAAAGCTGAGCTCAGTGGAAATCAACTTCCCCTATATGAAGAAGTTTTAAAAGAATATTTACAAACAAGATATCTCTTACTTATAGCTAGTGAGGGGAAAAAAAAGCCAAATGCTAATGATGTGGCAAGAATAGTTGCATCAAAGGTAAAAGAGATCTGGAAAAGTGCATCAATTCCAACAATATCAGAACAGCAGATATTAGCCAGAGTAAAGGATTGTCATGAAAAATCTAAAAATATGATGAAGGCTGGTAGAAAAAGGAAAGATTTTGAATCTAAACTGACCGCGTTCAAATCCAAAAATCAAAGGCTTTTTGATATTGCTGCCTGCAAATGCCATGATCTGTTTTCTTGCACTTGTGAAAAAGAGCTAAAAGTTCCTGCCATGGAAAGTCCTTTCCTAATTGACCAAAGAGGTGCACGAAAAATGGAATTAGGCAGTATTGATTTACAGACAACGCAGAAACTGCAAATAAGATCTGAGCGTAAAGAACAAGAAAGAGCACGATTTTCTAAAAACATTGAAGATGGAGATATCAGTAACCCATCCACTACCAGGGAAGAGCCAATGGACTGGGATAACTTTCATACAATTCCTGATTCTGACACATCAACAGAGATACAGATTGAGAGCGTGATGATGAGGATCACATTGAGGAAGGTATAAAGAAATCAGGTGAAGCACATAAGCTCACTCGCAAATTGCCTTCATTAGCAAAAACTTGTGACCGATTCGGAATATCAGACAGAGCTGGTGCAGCCGTTGCCTCTGCTGTTCTGGAAGATTTTGGTCTCATTACCTCTGAAGATTATCACAATGTTGTGGATAAGAATAAGGTGAGACGGCAGAGAAAGAAGATCAGAGAGGAGTTGAGTAAATCAAGTGAAGAAAGTATAGAAACATTGTATTTTGATGGAAGAAAGGACTTAACTAAAGCAAATATCTGTAAGGATGGGAGGTACTACAGTACAACAATTACTGAGGAACACATTACGCTTATAGTTGAACTAGAATCAAAATATCTTGGGCACTTCACTCCTGTGACTGGAAATTCAACTAACATTTCTAAGGGAGTGATAAAGTTTCTTAACAGTAACAATATTAAGGTAGACAAGCTGAAGGTCATTGGATGTGATGGAACCAATGTAAACACTGGCATACATAATGGAGTTATCAGGCAACTAGAGGTACACTACAATACTCTTTTTCATTGGTTCGTGTGTTTGCTGCATACCAATGATCTACCTCTCCGCCATTTGTTTAATTATTTGGATGGTAAAACCAAAGGACCAAAAGAAAAGCCCTTGCTGGAAATGTTGGCAAAAGTCTCACTGAGTGCGAAAACATGGCAGTTGTCAAGTTTGAAGCAATCAAATCAAGTAATATGCCTTCTATTCCGGGGGATCTCGATCTAAGCCAAGATCAAAAGTATCTCATGGAAATTTGTAATGCAGTCATAGAAGGCCAATGCTCACAAAACCTTGAAACCGCAACCCAGTTCCTTTGAACCATGCAAGATGGCTTACAACAGCCAACAGGATAGTTAGACTTTATGTTGTGATCAAAAAGCCGTCAGAAAACTTGAAAACTCTGATCGAATTCATTGTTCGCGTTTATGCCCCAACGTGGTTTAATATAAAGCGAAATCCTTACTATTACCAGGGACCAAGGCACCTCTGGTTTATGATATCTAGTTCAAGATACCTATCTGATGAGCTTAAGGTAGTCATTGATCCTGTTATTGAAAGAGGGGCAAAATTTGCTCACCCAGAAACTTTATTGGTCTCGATGTTATTTGATGAAAGGCAAGTAATGAGAGAGTTAGCTTTCCGGCGCATTCTCTTAGCCAGGGAAAGTGTGTCCTCGGGCATTAGAGAATTTAGACGGCCTAAAATTAATTTCTTGGCAAGAGACTGCACAGATTTAATTCGATTTTGAGACTACCCAAGACATGAACCACCTCTCACAAAAAGCTTGACAGACACGCAGTTAGAGCTTATCGTAAAGGGTGATGAAACTAACCCTCTATTGAGAAAGTACCCATGTCATTCACAAGCTGTGGAAAGACGTGTCAAACTTGTAAAAGAAGCATCAGCTTCTGTCTGTGGCCAGGAAAATAGAGATGGTTTTAGAAAGGCAAGAATTGCTTCAAGATCAAACATGCCTACATTTGAGTCAAAATGCGAATACAAATGTCAATAAGCTACATGTAAAAACTAATGGAAGGGAGATTGGGCTGGGCATGGTGTGGAATTCGACCTACAGCCACCTTCTCGTGGTGAATTCCTGGTGATTTGCATTGAAAACTATCATGGCAAGTCAGCAAATAGCTGTAGTTTACTATACGGAGTATCGGAAAAAATCACCAAAACTTTAAGTGACTTGTGGAACCTCAAAATATTTATATAAAAGCTTGAAACTTTGTCAGGATACTTCCTATGTAGGTACACAAACTTTCGTAATACAGGGTAAATTAAACTTCCCAAAATTTTTTTTTCAAGCAAAAACGACCTGGCGTAATGTGTAGTGTGTAAGACGCATATATGTGTAGTGAGGAATAGAGGGAGAAGAGTGTGTTTGAGAGCATACTGGACTGTTCACAAGGTAGATGAGACACGGAATCAGCTAAAGAGGACAGTAACAGGAAAAACGGGAGTACCTGTCTCCTGCCTAACGTCACTCCCGGAGTACTTCCCTGATCGATTGGTGTCTATAATCTCCTCCAACATGTTTACCATCTCGTCCATTAGTAATTGATCTGTTGCAATGTTCTTTCCTTTAGTAGAGTCGACCAAGAAGCTGCCTAAATTTTATTTTGCCATATTTCTTGTTCATTGGAATTCGAAAACTTTACAAACACCCTGATGAACATCAGGGATGGATGCATGTTGCAGAACAAGTGAAACTTGGGATATTGATCATCGAACCCGAAAAAATTGCAAACAATTTCCTCAACCTTCAAACTGTGGGACGTTTGATCTTTCAATACAAAGCTTATATGTGAGTAAACTAATTCTAATGTTACTTCTCAAACTACTGTCGAAGAACACTTCAAACCAGTGGTATTTAACCTGGGGATAACTACCCCTAGGCGGATAATTCACCTTTTTTCAGGGGGTAAAGAGCTGACGACATTCTGTAAAAAAAAAAGCCGACTTTTGGTTCCACTAAAGTTTTGTTATTCTTTCCTAAACTCTTATCAGATATTCCAAAGAAGAGGAATTTCAAAGTACCTTCCTTTGAAAATTCTGTCCTTTATTTAAAACATGAGTATGGGCAGAGAATGCTTCAGATTATGAAACCGATGTTGCTTATAAACAAACTTAAAAGACATTTTATCATAAAGTATACTCGTAATAAAATGCGAACTTTGTGTTTCATTCATTTCAATATTCCATTCGTCATTTATACGACACCATGGTTGCCTTGGCTATTTCTTATTTATAGCCATTCCTCACGTTCTTTACAAAATACAATAGTTACCCAAGAACTTATAAAAGAAGTAAAGTACAAACATGACAAAAGTATAATTTAATAATGCACTAAATTAATGTAATATCGTAATTATTATGTATTGCATAATGCTAATTTACAACTGTGTTTTAAAATTCTTGAGAGATACTAAAAAAGAGATGGCCCATCTAATTGGACATTTTATGTGAACATTTTCTCCGTGGTTGGTTCTTTTCGTAAGTCACTTGTTTCCTTAAATTCCTCCGATAACTTTCGAAGTGGGGTTGACTGAAGTGACGTTAGTGGAATAAGTAAACAACGAATTGCTTATTGATTATTAAAGCTAAACCTAAAATAAAAATTGAATTCGCAGCACTAGCAAAGGACACATTCCTCTCAAATTATGTGAGAGGTGTTACAAAAGTCGTGGTGTATCCGCAAAAGAAAACTGGAAAATCCGGTTTGTTAGTTGCAACGTTGTATTCATATTTTTAGCATTACTTCAGATCATCGTTGCCTCAAGAATTTTCATTATATCCGAAGAAGTCAAATGTTGTATCGCAAGCGCTGCATTTGATGTGGCGTTGCGTTTGTTTGCTGATGTCGTTCGCTACGTCGAGCGTCAGCTCAATAATTATAAAGTCGATGTCGATGGTCTGTACAGTTTCATTAATCTCAAGTGAATAAGAGAAACTTTGGAAATTTCCGTGAACAGTGCTCAGATGTAGTTTGCCAAAAATTCTAAAATCTTGAAACATCCACTTTCCCCGACACCTTCCAACGAAAAAAAAAAAACACGACTTCTTCAACACTCCTTATCTTGTAAAAAATCAGAACAATATCCTTCGATATTTTCAAAGGACAATTTGTTAACTCTTCCCTTAAAATTCCATACTACTTTCAAAAGCACAATTTTTTAGAGTTAGACTCACTGTTAGTGATTCCCAAACGGTAGGCCGCGACCCCACGGATCGTAGTTTGTTTACCCCTTTAGTAGTGATTTGTGCGCGAAAAAACCCAAAAAAGTCGCTTCGTTAGTTTCTTTATCCCTTTAGGATGATAAGGGGTCGCGCCACCCTACCATTACGATTTACGACACGAGGGTCGTAGGGCAAATCTGGCTGAGAAACACGGAGTTAGAGTGTATGACGAACTCGCAAAACATGTCTGTCACTTAACAAAGGATAAGTGCGAATATAGTTCATTGCGATAACAATTATTATAATTACGAAATTAAAACAAGTTGGAGGGAAAAAAGCACAAAAAGTATGAAATAAGATGTATATTAAATAATATATTAAATAAATATAATTTATATGCGATAATCCACGTTTCGCTTCATATTCCAATTGATCATATACTCAGATGGCAAAGATATGATGTATTTCTGGGTACCTGTGGGTAGAGAAGAAGGAGATTTTATGATTAGCACATAAAAAATGAACATGCAGTAGATTTACTTTAAGTAAAAAGAGTACAGTTACACAAAAAAGTTACATTTATTAGTTAAAGAAGTCCTATAAATGATCAATATTAGAGTGTACTTTTCACATAAATAAAACAAAAAATATTATTTCATTATGTTTTAAAAGCTATATTAACAAGTACCTCTATGAGCAGAACAGTGTTTGGATCATTCTCGTAAAAGCTCTGTACGTAAATATTTATAGAGAGAAAAAATACTACGGTTGACTGTTTTATAAGAATCACTGTTACTGAAAAAATACAGTATAATAACAGTGATGTGTGTTGAGGCATTTGTTGTAAATCTATGTACTGTAATTATTGATTATTGTTTCGAATAACGATTACATTCAAAACAGTAAATTTCCGTGTAATTCCCATTGAAATTTATTAATTTAAGAAATTATAATAATTAATCTATATTAGAAATTGAGTAGCCCCAATTTACTTTTCAAATTATGAACATATCGTAAACTTTTATCTCTCAGGTTTTATAGAAATTATTGTGGTAATAATTACTACCAATTACTACCAGTAACCAATAATAACTACTAATGACGTTCGCGCAAACACAGTCCTCTTTACTCTTTATAACATTTATCGGTAAGAAAAATTACGACAATTCTTTGTCACGCAAATTAAATTTGATCATTGCCGGGTTCGAGTTTGACGAACGGGACAAGTTTTCCCTATAAAACTTTGTTTTTTTAATTTTTGTGGGTTGTATCGTTATACATATATAGAGTATATATGTGTATATACTGTACATATACAGTATACAGTTATACCCCGGTTTTCGTAAGAGTTATGGTCCTCAGACTCATTACGAATAGCGAAATTGCGAATAACGAATAATTTTTTCCTATATAAATACATGTTTTATGGAGGGATACGTTCCGGTGGCCATTTTTCAGAAGGTAAGATGTTTGGATACGTTCCATACGATACATAAAAGCAATATAAGACACAAATACAGACCTGTATTAGCATAGTAAGTTATGAATAACATCAATAAAAGAATAAACATACCTATACTGTACTTTTATTTCCTGAAACCACCCCTGACTGGGGTCAAACCACCCCCGACTCGTACTGAAAGTTTCACCACCACTGCTCTCACCTTCACCAACGACTTTGTTCCTCACATCTCGCCATAAAGACCGTGCCTTTTCTTAATAATGGCCTGCGATACGGGCATGCTGCGCTGCGTTTGGTAGCAGGCGGAATTGTGAATTATTTTTCCCTTATCTGCATTGCGAATAACGGAGCTGGGTTTGCGAATAGCGGAATTTGGTGTCAAAAAATATATTACGTATAAGCGAAGCTACGAATATCGAAGCTATGAATAACGGTATATATATATATATATATATATATATATATATATATATATATATATATATGTGTATGTGTGTGTGTGTGTGTTGTGTGTGTGTTGTGTGTGTGTGTGTGTGTGTGAGAGAGAGAGAGAGAGAGAGAGAGAGAGAGAGAGAGAGAGAGAGAATGGAAAGATAATTGCCCAGTTTAAATTACCTTTATTTTCCAAATCCACCCCATCCATATCCTCCTCTTCCGTATCCTCTTCACCCATATCCTCTGCAGCCAACATATCTAGCCAAAATAATAATACGTCCCCGGTGACGATAGTATTCTTCGATAGGAAGAGAAATGTTGATGAATTAAAACGTTTTTTTCATGACGATGGATTTTAAATTTAAATGTTTCAAATTTCGAAACGGTCACTTATTGTAATACCTTCAAAATATTGTAATATCTTCAATGTAAAAATTTACATGAATTGGTCTTTAAATATGTTTCACAGTAGTGAGACAAGTGAAATGACTCATTTGGAGGTAAAATCAAAGATGAAATATACTTAATTTATTGAAATTAAAATGCAAAAGCTTTCGATCAACTCCGTTACCTTCATCAAGGTAAGATGAAGATCGAAGTATTTCAAAAATAGAAAATTAACTCATCATAAATGAAATGTTTAATTTCCACTCTATACGTATTTGAAATACTTAAGCAACGTTTTTAGATATTTGAAATATCTAGTAAACATTTCAAAATAACTATTATTCATTTCAAAAAGCTAAGTTCAATATGAAATGTCGAGTAGACGTTTCATATATCTAACGAAACGTCTAGTGCCATTTAGAACAGTGGTTCGTAACCTTTTTATCATTGTTACCCCTGGAGCTATCCACAGAAATTAGGATTACCCCGATCACGAAAAATAGTCAAACAACGACAAAAAGATAATCTGAAAAATAATTTGTTTAATAATACCAAAAAATATTGAAAATTCTCCCCAACCCTGTTACCCCTTGAAAACGCAGAATTACCCCATCCTGGTGATAATTACCCCTAGGTTAAGAACCACTGAATTGGAATGTAGATAGACGAAACTAATTTTGATGATTCCACTGAAAAGGATGAAACTCATAAATAATCCTGACCCCACAACAGTACATTTGCAGCTTACCTTCACTAGAGTCGTCCAGTCGAAAGGAGTCGTCCCAGTCGGAAGAGGAGTCTCCGAGTCGGGAGGAGTCCGAGTCGGAATAGGACCCCGAGTCCGAATCGTAGTCAAAACCTAAAAAATTACAACGGCAATTTACGTGTTAACTGGAAGCGACTGAAACTGACATGTAATAGTATAAAAATTATGAGCTTCTATTAAATGTGTGTATGCATGTATGCATGTGTGTGTGTCTGTATGTATGTATATATGTACGTACGTATGTATATATGCAGTGGAAACTGTTGTATTAAAGTTTATAATGAGAATGGCGAGATTTGTCTGAATAAAATGAATGTTTTTGCAGTTTTTAACACTATTTATATAAGAATCAAGATCACCAGCAATGTGTGTAAGTATTTATAAAGCTTTATTTGTATCTTTATATGTATCTTTATGTGTATCTTTACGTGTATGTTTAATGTGCATCTTTATGTGTATCTTTATGTGTATCTTTACTTGTATCTTTATGCATATTTATGTGGGTATCTTTAATGTAAATATAATCCTTATTTAGAGTAAAAAACGTTTTGCTCTTAAAGATCTAATCTCTCGATTAATGCTATCTTTTTTTAACTTTTTTCCTTTGGTAAAATACTTTTGTATCAATAGTTTGGTGTATCAATCGTTTTATAATAAATCTTTGTGGGAATGCAAGTCTCCAATAGTTAGATAATACAAACGAAAAAAAATTTTTCCTCACGCTTTGAGAGCATTTTTAGCAATGAATTTTAGCAATTTTAGCAATGAATTTTTAAATGTGTAGATTTAACTGTGTTTTGTTTATATAATATAATAATGATAAATCATTTCCTTTTTCTAAATTATATTAAGTTTACACGTGTATAAGATAGTGAATGCATTGTCTATACATTACTCACGTGGATATCTTCCTCTTCTGCTGCGTTGACCCATACTTCCTGCATTAAAAAAAATACTTAAAAAAACAAAGGACTACAAATTTAAATATTTCAAATTTCTCTCGAAAAGTAATTGATTTTTTTATTTAAAAAATTTGGGGAAAGGTGTTGGTAGCAATTATATGTGCAGGATTGAGCCAAATGTCTCTTTCAATTATTATTATTATTATTATTATTATTATTACTATTATTATTATTGAAAACTACGAAAAATAAATCACAGTGGAAAAAGTTCACAGAAATCCTTATACACGATTTGATTTAGTTTGAAGGGACATAGAAAAGTATTAATGACGATCAACCAACATAATATTATTTATTTTAGGCAAAAATTTTAAATAATTTATGTGTAATTTTTCTAAACTTCTCAAATACTAAAATATACTAAAGAACCGATCACCTGAAGATCATGACCCCAGCCTTCTTTAGTCAGCCTTATAAAGCTAACTAACAAAGACTGGGGGCCCTGATCTTCAGGTGATCCTAAATAACTTTAGTATATTTTGTTTAATTAAGAGGATAAATCCATAAAAGTCTTCTTTCGTTATACAAAGAGCAGAAATGTGTCCCATAGTTTAAGTCTTTTCAGCGATAATTGTTCTTGATGTGTTACGAAGAATATGCGTTAAACTTTACAGAACAATTATCCATTTTAATAAAGGTCTACTGTAAGAGTACTAAAACGTGAACAGTAATTTTAATATTAAAATAAAGAAAAGTAATTTATAATGATAACAAAAATGCAATAAGAGGAGGGCGTATGGAGCGAAAGGTTATCGTGATTCCATGCATTTATATATATATAAATGGGGTTGTTTTACTTCTTTCGCGACATCAAGAATTTAAGATCTGAAACGTGCAGCAGTTCACTTCCACGAATTTTCCAAACATTCGAAAAATTTAGATTAATACAGAAATCTCAGACATATAATAAATGCAATAAAATAATTACAATTATCTTAACATTCATTGAATAAAAGGACTATGCTTTTTTCTAATTTTTTTTGTTTGAAAGGGTAAAAATCAAAATTTTGAACGACTATTTTCCTGAATTATAAAAACTGTATTTATTTTCTGTATTTACATCATATCATTAATAATGACTTTTAATATTTAATGTATAATATATTATGTAATTCATTTCTCAAATTTAATTATAAGTTCCATTTTATATTTAAATTTAACTTGTTAATTTTTACACATGATTTTTATAATTTATTTATAATTTATCATTCATATACTTACTGTATATATATATATATATATATATATATATATATATATATATATGATATTTTTATTTCAGAAACTGCATATTAATAACATACAATTAACTTAAGAAGAAGAAACATTTTTACCTGAGAAGACTGAAAGTAGAATGCAACCAACGATCAGGAGCTTAAACTGGAATAAAGATAGGAAAAGATATTACAGAATCTACGAATAAATTTTTATATAAAATTTATGATGACATAGTATCGTCATATTTTTAACGCTAAATTGTCACTCATGTCATTTTAGTTACATTTGAGGTGTTTAATTCAAAACACATTTATTGCGAGTTCGGTTGAGAGTTAGACCGTCAGGCATCTATTTATCATTCATTTCTAACTCCTGACATGTTGTTTGGTAAAATTTGATTAAACAAACTGTAAATGAAGGTGTGGAAATACTCAACCAAAACACCAAAATACTCGGTCCAACTTCTGTTTCTGACAGTGTTTAAAGTACTCTAAAGTACTGTAGTCTAAGGTACTCTATTTTCTGTATTTACATCATCATTAATAATGACTTTTAATATTTAATGTATAATATATTATGTAATTCATTTCTCAAATTTAATTATAAGTTCCATTTTATATTTAAATTTAACTTGTTAATTTTTACACATGATTTTTATAATTTATTTATAATTTATCATTTATATACTTATAATTTCTATTTCGTATTCAACTATAATTTTGTTTGTGTTTCCAGTAAATTAATATTTTTTACTGCTTATTTAAATACTTTATATAGTTTAATCATATCATGAAGTGATATATTATCTTTAAATTAATTTGAGAGCCCGGTAAAGCCAAAATATGAAAGTCAAAATTAAATAAAAACTAATGTTAATAATTAAAGTGTTTGACTGACCCATCGATAAGCGAAACTAGGTCCATTACGCTTCCTGACTATATATAACGTAAATGTTGCTGGAATTGGAATAGATATACAGTATATGGCTGAGATTCATATTAAACGCGTGCACTTCTTTTTTCTGAAATAACCCGCAAGAAAAATTTAAACATCCACGCCAAGTACTTTTGAGTACTTTCAAGTTTCAGGGAAACTAAAGAGGAGTTGTAATATACTAGAAAGTGCTAAGAATGGATTTTTCATTTTTTCTTGCGAGTTATTTCAGAATATATATATATTCGAAATTTTGAATTTTTTATTTTCACTCCAAAGATATAAACTGGGAAGATGTTGCATCCAGCATGGAAGTAATAGATTGGAAAACCATTTTCGAGGGCAAGACTACGGAAGAGATGCTAATGACTTTAGAGGCGAAGACGCTGGAAATTGTGGAAAGACATGTCCCAAATTTACAACAAAGAGGAAAGAGAAGCAGGTTCGAGAGACAAAAGAGGTCATTGTTCGGAGAGAGAAAAAGAGTGACTGCAAAATTAAGTAACTGTAAAGAAACAACATCAGAAAAATATTAAATGATAAACTGCAGAGTATCGATGACGTCATAGAGGAACTAATTGAGAAGCATACAGAAAAAGAAGACGACGCTATAGAAACGATAAAGGTTAACTCAAAATACTTCTATAATTTTGCAAAAAGGAAGTCGAAAAACCATGCGACTATCGGACCTTTAAAAAATGAGAACAGTGATTTATCTGATGATCTAATAGAAGTATCTGAAATATTAAGAGCTCAGTACGAATCATCTTTCAGTATCCCAAAAACTGACAAATTGATATGCGATAGAAACACGTTCTTTGAAGAAGAACTACAAAGGGAAAGTATAACGAACTTCGACTTTACGAGAGTTGATATTACAGAAGCTATAGGGAAACTAAAAGCACACTCGGCGGCAGGACCGGATTCAATGATAGCCAAAATGGGTTTCGGTCAGGCAGATGATGCCAATCACAACTAATGCAATACTACAACAACATTATTGATGCACTTGAATGTAATGAAAACTATGATGTAATATACACAGACTTTGCCAAAGCGTTCGACAAGAGTAACCATAGAATACATAACGTGAAATATATGGAAATAGAAAAGTAGGCAAATGGATATATAATTTCCTTAGTGAGCGGCGGGAAGTCGTTACAGTACAAGGAGTCTTCATCAGAATCAGAGGTCCTCAGCTCAGGACCACAAGGAACAGTATTAGCTCCACTACTCTTCATAATCATGCTAACTGACATAGATGAGGACGTTACCAGAGAGAGCACAGTAACATCCTTTGCCGATGACACGAAGATCAGAAGAAAAATAAGAAACCCAGAAGATATAAGATCTCTACAAACCGACATGAACGGAACCTACAAGTGAACGGAAGGCAACAATATGATGTTTAACACTAAGAAATTTAAGCTGTTATGTTACGGAAAAAGAGAATACCTAAAATTCATGGAATATTATATCCCAAATTGACAGGAAATTCAGAGAAATTCTAGAGCAAATGATTAAGGGGTTGTAATGACTGATGATGCGAAATTTGAAACAGAAAATAAGATGCAGTAAACACAGCGAAAAGAATAACTGGGCAGATACTGAGAATCTTTAAACGAAGAGATAGGAATATAATGATTTCTCTACTGAAAACACTGATCATACCAAATTGGAATATTGCTCGGTCCTAACATCCCCATATAAAAAAAGAAGATATTAGATAGCTAGAAGGGATTCAGAGAAGCTTCACAGCCAATATCAAGGGGTGCAAAGAACTAAATTACTGGGAAAGGTTACGCGAACTAAACCTATATTCAATGGAAAGGAGAAGAGAGAGATACACCAATATTTACAATTGGAAAATAATGTAGAAACTAGTGCCTAATCTTACTCTAAACCCTGTAATTCCCCAAACAACAGTGGAAAGTAGAAAAGGAAGACTATGTCGTGTTCCCACATTAAAGGCTAGACAGGGAACAACCTTAACCCTGAAAGAAAATAGTTTTGTTGTGAGAGGACCAAAATTGTTTAATAAGCTGCCCAAAAATCCTAAGGAACACGAATGGTGTTGCAGTGAACATCTTCAAAAGAAGATTAGACGCCTGGCTCAGAAGAATCTCCGATGAGCTGGGCGTACCTGGCTATGTGAGATGGAGAGTACAAGAAACCAACTCACTACTTCACCAGGCCAACTCAAGAGGAGGGGCGACAAGCTTGACCTTCGTGAAATGAGGAATCATCGCACGGAAAAGTATATACACACACACACACACACATATATATATATATATATATATATATATATATATACACACACAGTATATATATTTGAAATATGGATAGATAAAAAAAATTGCAAGAAATTTTATATGTATTATAGTGTACAATATATATATATATATATATATATATATATATATATATATATATATATATATATCATCGAATTTATTACAATTCATTTTGATAAAATGATTATTTCCTGAAGAAGGGTTACTATTAAATGTTTTCCTCACTTTTTATTCACCTAATTCGATCCCCAAAAGATATAAAAATCCCTTCCACTAATCCATAAAGAGTAAACAACATTTTTCCCCTCATTCTCCTTTTCGCATTTCATCTGCGTAAGGCAATGTAAATATAAGGAATCGTCTATTGCTCGCTGATTAACCCCTCACTGATTTTGTTCTGGCTAAAGCCAGACAATTTTATTCAGTTTTGGAAAAGACCTCTGTGAAGTAAAGGGTATGACAATAAATTCAATGTCGATGTAGAAAATTCTAAAGAGTTTTGGAGCACGAAAAGATAAGGAAAAATAAAGATTTATATCAGATTAATTAAAAATAATAAAACTGTTACAAAATTTACTAAAATAATTTCAACACTGTACTCACCATCTTTGCTGTCCAATAATTATCCTTGTTATCCTACAACGGCAAGCAGGAGAGTGTTATGTATACTTGAGTTGAGGTTTTATATAGTGGCTCAGAGATGGTCAACTCGCCTGCCACGTCACGCTGCTAGATGACCCTGCAATCATTATTTTCGAGGCTTGTTTAGTGAGAATAACATTGAATATTTACTTTCTATTCGTTGTTTTTGTGTCCTGAAGATCAATGTCACTGTGTTTGGGAAACACTGAATCAAAATGGATGAAAAAACTACATTTACCTTATTTTTTTCTTTACAATGGACTTTTGACCTTTTAATACGGTGGGGGGGGGGAGATAAAAAAATTCTAAACACAAACGTGTAAGGAGGTCCTCATTTATGCATTTTGAAGTACTGAATTTGAATATAACAAGAAAATTTTGAATTTAGGTCAATAACACCCGTGAGCATGGGGTCTGAATATTTCCAACCCCTTTGTATGAAAAATTACCTTGTTCCTTATCCGGAATAATGATGTAAACGTTTAATTGGTCATAGATACCGCGTTCCTCGTTAACCTGGTTGCTGTTCCGTGCGTTGGTCTCTCTTCACACGAAGGTCAAGCTGGTGGCCCCGCCTCTAGGTTTGGCTTGGTGGAGGAGCGAGTTGCTTTCTTGCGTTCTCCACCGTTCATAGCCAGGTATACCTGGCTCATCTGGTACCGTCCTGAGCCAGGCATCTAGTCTTCTCTTGAAAACTTCATCTTTGACCCCTGTAACGTTTCTGAGGTCCTTTGGAAGCTAGTGAAAAAGTCTTGTCCCCCTGCCCTGAAAACCAAGCTATTTTCCTTCAGTGTTGAGGAGGTTCCTTGTCGGGCCTTTAATTTGGGAACACTACACATTCTGCCTTTCCCATTTTCCAATGTTGTTTGAATGGTAATTGGATTTAGTTTTAGGTTTGGTACCAGTTTTTCGATCATTTTCCATATGTAGATTATGGTGTAGCTCTCTCTTCTTTCCAGGGAGTACAGATTTAGTTTACTTTGTCTTTCCCTGTAGTTGATTTCTTTGCAGCCATCAATCTTGGCTGTGAAATGTCTTTGCGTTTCTTCTAGTTTATAAGTTTCTCCCTTTTCTTATGGGGACGTCAAAACTGAGCAGTATTCAAGTTTTGGTATAATCAGTGTTTATAGCAGGGAATCATTACTGACCTGTCCTTCTTTTGAACGTTCTTAGTACATCATGATAATGAACAGGAGTGGGGCAAGTACTGTCCCTTGTGGTACTGAGCTGCGTGCTTCCGATTCTGATGATGATATACCTTGAATTCTGACGACCTATAGACGTTCTCTGAGGAAGTTGTAGATCCATTTTCCCACTTTGCCTGTTATTCCCATATATTTAATTTTATATGCTATTATACCGTGATCACATTTGTCGAAAGCTTTAGCAAAATCTGTGTATATGACATCGTAGTTGTCATTGCCTTCCAGTGCGTCTAGACGTTTTTGTTTTCCTTTTCGCGTAGCTATAGAAGTATTTTGGATTTTCCTTTATTGCTTCTACCGCCGTTTCCTCTTCCCTCTCTGTATGGTCCTCAATCAGGGCTTGTATTTCCCTATCGACAGCCTCCAGTTTTTCTTGTATTACTTTCCTGGCATTATCTCCGCAGTTGGCTAACTTCGCCTCCACTCTCTTTATTTTGTGGAATATTCTTCTCTTTTGCCTCTCTAGCCAGCTCCTCTTTCCTTTTGGCTGTGATTTCGGATCATATTTTTTAAAAATCCTCAGCGTTTTGTCTTTCAAGTTTGTTAGTATTTCTTCGGTTGTTTTATTATCTAAAACTGTTCTCCACTCTATTTTGGCCATGTGCGATCTCATTGCTTCCCAATTTATAGTCTTGGAGTTTAAGTTAATGGCCCCAAATTTGCTTCATTCCTCAATATGTGTATTGTCTTTTAATGTTGTCGTCATATATGTTGATATCTCAATTAAGTTGTGGTCTGGGATAATGGTTGGGGTTATTTTTATATCAGCAATCAAGTTCGTGTTTTTCTTGAATACCAGATCTAGGCAATTATTTTTTCTGGTATTTTCTGTTATCTCCTGTGTCAGCACAAAATCATTTGTGAGAGCCATCAACATTTTTGCTTGCTCCTGGTCTTCTCTTGTGCCCCCTTGTCCTGGTGTATATATATATATATATATATATATATATATATATATATATATTCCTACCCACCTTTTTGTATTTTATAAATGGGAAGTTAAAGTCTCCACAGATCATTATATTGGGGGATGGAGGGTTTATGGCCTTTATTAGCTTTCTGATGTCATCAATGGCCTCCGAGAATTTTTCGGTTGGGGTGTTTGGAGGGCTATAGATGACTATTAGTATCACGTTTAGTTATTCTATTTTCACTGATAGGAGTTCCACAAAGCTGTTTGATTTACTTATTATCGTCTCTCTCATATGACCTTCATGTACATATATAGCACAGCCACCTTTACGTCTCGTTGTTCTATCCGCTCTTCGTAAGTTGAAGCCCTCTATATTTATCTCTTCCTTATCAAGTACAATGTTCGCAGTTTTCATAATTTCTTTGGCAATCCTTAAGATGAGATTCTGTGAGGCATGCGATGTCCGCCCTTGTTTCGTCCTTAAATCCTTTCAGGTAGGAAACTTTGTTGAGTGATTGGTTTGGTCTTATTCCTTGAATATTAACCAGGACAATATTTATGTTCTTTGTTTTTCGTTGCCCCTTGTGCATTTTAAGTTCGTTTTTCTTCGGTATCACTTGTTTCGTTGCCCTATGATCCTCCGACAGAGATCCGCTTCCGCCCACCTGTTCTGGTAGCTTCTTGGCCAGAAGTGGTTTGGCTCGGGGGTTTCCAGCTGTGTCAACTGCATGCGTTGCGTGACATTTAGCAGCCGTATCGTGTCTGCGATGTTGAAAAAAATTTTTTTGTTCGCTTATTGTTTTCCTATTGTTATTTTCATTTCTATTGTCATTTAAACTTTGTCCTTTGTTCTTTGAGTCCGTCGGAAGATGTTGATAGTAGCATTTTTTCCGGTATTTGCAGGTTCCATATTTTGCGCAAGTCCTGCAGATGTCCGGGTGGTAGAATTTGCATTTGTCTCCAAATTTACAATAACCATTATTATAGAAGAAATTGCATATTAAGGGATGTTCATATATACATTGTCCTCTTTTAAATCTGCAATTGTCTTTTATACTCGTATAATATCTGCATATAATTCCTTCCCCATATTTACTTGTGGCCTTTGTTTTTGCTCCTTATTGAGGGACTTTTCCTATTTGTGCTATTTGTGTTAATGTCCTTTGTTGCCCTTATACTATCTGTTGGCTTTATTCTCTCTTTCGACTGCATGGTTTCGGTCTCGTTGTGTGATGGTATTTGATATTTTTTTCTACTTCGCCTTTCTTCGTTTCTTCTGTTTTCGTCTCTTCTTTATTCCCACTTTCCTCTTTCATTTTCTTCTCGTAGTCTCTTTCTGCTTTAATTACTCTAAAAGAGTTTAATTTGGTTATGCAGTTTTCGCAGAAATTTTTTTTCCTATTAAGTTGCTTCGCGTTCGTTATGAGGGAGATATTTTCATCGTCCCATTCATGGCATCTAAAATTAGATATTTAACCAAATATATTTTATCCAAACCTTGAAATTGGGGACTCTAAATAAATATCTGTATCTGTGACTTTCAGGGTGATCTAGAATGACCATTAGCTTTAAAACGTAATAATGTACCGTTTATGCACAAACAATATCTGAAAATGTTTGTTTTACGAGTACAATACAAAATAGCAAATAAAGCATCACAGTGCTCACAGAACCGACTTTATCCGAACATCTTGTTATTTACCCCTTCGAAGTTGTTAATGTTGGCTCTCTCACCCATGTTGAAACAATTCATGTAGGTTTTTATGTTTTTCGCATATTTTGATGAAGTCATCATCTTGTTGTCCATCCTCAGACGAAAAAACTCTTTGACACACGAGCGACGTGTTTTTCGAGTATCTAACCTCTGTGTACAGTCTATCCACTTTCTCCTTCTCAGAGATGTTTACTCTGTTAAGGAACTGGTCCATTTCAGTTTCTGAAAAACTTCATTTTTCTGTCGCTCGATGGCCATGTTATCAACTTCTTTTTCATTTAGTCTATTCCTCTTCAGAGCTTTTTGTTTTTCAATCCATGACAGCCTCATTTTTTTCAGTTCAGTTGCTTTCGTTCGATACTTACTGAATGTGCCATGTTCTGTCTCACTTATCAGGTCAGCACTCTGTCGCTTCACTAACACAGATGATGCTCCCGCAAGCTGCCCGATGCCACGAACCGAGAATTCATAGTTCACAACACCCACAGAGTGCTGTTCGACAAGATTATGATGATGGACATGCTTGGGCTTTTCTGAGGGAGTAGTTCAATTCAGTACTGCTGTGTTTGGCCTTCAATCTCACAAAATTCGAAAATATGGCCTTTTTGGTGCTCAAAACTGGCCGCCAATATCTTCAGCAAGGGCTTTATTAGCCGTATCAACTGGTCCTTGTGCAGTTTACTATATTCGCGTATGGACTGCACAAACTCATGCTTGTATAGGCTCTCTTGGAAGGTTATATCACTGACGAAATTGAAAGCGGGCGTATCCACGGACAGAAGAGACTCAGCCGTTGTTTCTTTGAGCTCTTCCTACAGAATTTTAAATGCAGGAGTCAGTTAACCATATGTTGTCGAGCTGGACGTCGTCAGTCTAATGAGAGGGTTTATCAGGTGAATGCTAATGAGGGAACCAGCACAGAGGAACACGTAAAAAAATGCGATTTCCTCAAATGATCTGCAGATACTGATCACCTGGTTGGTGTGACAAATCCCTGCAAAGAACTGTCTTCCATTTTCGCAGTTGTACAGCGTCGTTCCTGCACAGCTTGTGGGTCGATCAAACCGCTCGTCCTTTAGTGAGAGGTTCTGATTCTTCTCGAATTGTATTGCTTCATCGAATTCGCATGGGTAGTTCCATTGCTTGTGATCAAAGTCATGATTCACGATTCTTGTAAAGCAGTCAATCAATTTTTTTTAATGCAGGAAGGAGGGGTTAAGGGCGAAAGCCGTCAAAAATGCATTCCCTCCAAAAGAAGAAAAAGGAGAGAGTTGAAATCAAGGCCTCTAAAGCTCTTAAAACCTATAACATTTTTGTTTTAAATTTTGAAAAAAATGTGTAGTGTGTAAGGTGGATATATGTGTAGTGAAGAATAGAGGGAGAAGAGTGTGTTTCAGAGCATGCTGGAC
The DNA here is from genome assembly GCA_023014485.1 of Bathynomus jamesi. Lineage (NCBI taxonomy): Eukaryota > Metazoa > Arthropoda > Malacostraca > Isopoda > Cirolanidae > Bathynomus > Bathynomus jamesi. The sequence goes on from JAJOZX010017934.1 coordinate 33,870, forward strand.
TGCTCACAAGGTAGATGAGACACGGAAAGAGATCAGCTAAAGAGGACAGTAACAGGAGAAACGGGAGTTCTAGCACTCCCTGTCTCCTGCCTAACGTCTCTCCCAGAGTACTGTCCTGATGGATTGGTGTCTACAATCCCCTGCAACATGTCTACAATCTCGTCAATTAGTAATTGCTCTGTTGCACTGTTCTTTCCATTAGTAGAGTCGACCAAGAATGCTGCATAGATTTTATTCTCCCATATTTCTTGTTCATTGGATATCCAAAACTTTACAAGCACCCTGATGAACATCAGGGAAGGATGCATGTTGCAGAACAAGTGAAACTTGGGATATTGATCATCGAACTCCAAAATATTGCAAACAGGTTCCTCAACGTTCAAATTGTGGGACGTTTGATCTGTCAATACAAAGCTTATGCGTGAGTAAAGTGATTCTAATGTTACTTCTCAAATTACTGTCGAAGAACGCTCTAAACCAGTGGTATTTAACCTGGGGATAATTACCTAGGGCGGATAATTCGTCCTTTTTTGGAGGGTTAAGAGCTGGGGCGACTGTCCCAAAAAAAAGCCGAGTTATATTTTCCCCGAGGTTGCCTCTTTTCGTAAGTCGCTTGTTTCCTCAAATTCCGATAACTTTCAAAGCGGGGTAACCTGAAGTGATGTTAGTAGAATAAGTAAACAACGAATTGCTTATTGATTATTATAGCTCAACCTAAAATAAAATCAATTAAATTCGCAGTATGGCCAAAGTACACATTCCTCTCAATTCATGTAAGGGGTGTTACAAAAGTCGTGGTGATTTTTTATTCAGTAATTTTTATCACATTTTTAAACAGTTTTATTTTTTAAAGAAATCGTAAACTGAGCATGGTTTATCCAAAAAAGAAAACTGGAAAATCCGGATTGTTAGTTGCAACGTCGTATTCAGATTTTTATCATTACATCATATCATTGTTGCCTCGAAAGTTTTCATGTTCTCCGAAGAAGTCAAATCGTATAGCGCAAGCGCTGCATTTGGTGTGGCGTCGCGTTTGTTTGCTGATGTCTTTCGCAACGTCGAGTCTCAGCTCCGTAATTATAAAGCCGATGTCGATAGTCTGTACAGTTCCTTTAGCCTGAAATGGATAAACGAAATTTTGCAATTTTCTGTAAACAGTAGTCCGAGTAGTCTGCCAAAACATCCTAAAATCCTGAACCCCCCTACCCCCGCCCCCCCACCAACAAAACACGACTTCTGCAACAATCCTTATTTTGAAAAAACAGAACAAAAACCTTCGATATTTTCGAAGGACAGTTTGTTAACTTTTCCCTAAAATTTCCATACTACTCTCAAAGCACATATTTTAGAGTTAAAGTGTACGATGAACGAACAAAACATGTCCGTCACTTAACGAGGGATAAGGAAAACATAGCACTTTCGGGTAACAATTATTATAACTACAAAATGAAAACAAGTTAGATGAAAAAAAGCACAAAAAGTATGAAATGAGATGTATATCAAATAATATATTAAATAAATATAATTTATATGCGATAATCCATGTTTCGCTTCGCATTCCAATTGATCAATATTCAGAGGGCAAAGATACGATGTATTTCTGGGTACCTGTAGGAAGAGAAGAAGGAGATTTTATGACTCGCACATAAAAACATGACCATGCAGGTAATTTACTTTAAGCAAAAAGAGTACAGTTGCACAAAAAAGTTACATTTATTAGTTAAAGTCCTATAAATGATCAGTATTAGAGTGTACTTTTCACATAAATAAAACAAAAACTATTATTTCATTATATTTTAAAAGCTATATTAACAAGTACCTCTGTGAGCAGAACAGTGTTTTGATCATTCTCGTAAAAGCTCTGTACGTAACTATTTATAGAGAGAAAAAATGCCACGGTTGACTGGTTTATAAGAATCATTGTTACTGAAAAAATACAGTATAATTAAAGAGTGATGTGTGTTGAGGTATATGCTGTAAATCTATGTACTGTAATTATTGTTTCGAATAACGATGACATTCCAAACAGTAAATTTCCCTGTAATTCCCAGTGAATTTTATTAATTTAAGAAATTACAATAACTAATTTATATTATGTCCGTTTTCTCACTGGATCAGTTGCTCGGATATAATGAGCACCTGACCTCCAAAGAAATTAGAAATTGATTAGCCCCAATTTACCTTTCAAATTATGAACATATCGTAAACTTTTATCTCTCATATGATAATAAAAACCCACTCTAATAGACAGAGTTTATTTCCACAACAGTGACCACTGGCATCCTCTTCGTTTTTCTGTATCCACCCGAAGAGGATGCCAGTGGGCATCGAAACTGTTGTGGAAATAAACTCTCTCTATTAGAGTGAGTTTTTAGTATCATATTTTGACCTGCACGTAGAAAAGTGAAGTTTTTTGCTTTTATCTCTCACTTTTTATAGAGATTATTGTAGTGATATTCATTACCAATTATTACCAGTGACCAATAATTACTACTAATTCCCATCTTGCAACCACGGTCCTCTTCATAACATTTATCGGTAAGAAAAATTACGACAATTCTTTTCACACAAATTAAGTTTGATCATTTCCAGATTTGAGTTTGACGAACGGGACAAGTTCTTCCCAAAACCTTTGCCTTTTAAAATTTTTGTGGGTTGTATCGTTTTTATATATATATATATATATATATATATATATATATATTGTGTGTGTGTGTGTGTGTGTGTGTGTGTGTGTGTTTGAGAGAGAGAGAAAGAATGGAAAAATAAATGTTAGTATAAATTACTTTTATTTTTTTCCAAATCCTTCGTACTCATATTTTCCTCTTCGGTATCCTCTGTACCCATATTCTCTGTTGCCACCATATTTACCCCCATAATATCCTCCATATCCACGTCCTCCTCTGCTGCCTCCTCCTCCGCCTCCGCCTCTGTCCCCGCCTCCCCTCCCTCCGTAATTTCTGCCTCCTATTCCACCTTCAATAATAAAAATCATTTTCTCTCTTCTACCGCCTCCACCGCCTCTGCTTCCACGGCCTCTGCCTCTACCGCCTCTGCCTCTTCCACGATATGATCCTTGGAAAGAGAGTAAAAAGAATCGTAATACCTTCAAAATATTGTAATATCTTCATTTTAAAAGTTACATGAATTGGTCTTTAAATATATTTCGCAGTAATGAAACAAGTAAAATGACTCAGTTGGAGGTAAAATCAAGGATAAAATATACTTAATTTATTGAAATTAAAATGCGAAAGCTTTCGATCAACTTCGTTAGTTTCATCAAGGTCAGAGGAAGATCGTAGCATTTCAAACAATAGAAAGTTAACTTATTATACAAATGAAATGTTTAATGTCCACTTTATACATATTTGAAATACTTAAATAACGTTTTCAGATATTTGAAATATCTAGTAAACATTTCAAAATAACTATTATTCATTTCAAAAAGTTAAGTTCAATATGAAATGTCGAGTAGACGTTTCATATATCTAACGAAACGTCTAGTACCGCTTAGAGTGTTGACAGATGGAACTAATTTTGATAATTCCACTGAAAAGGATAAAACTCATAAATACTCATGATCCCACAACAGTACATTTGTCGCTTACCTTCCGAAGAACCGGAGTCCGAATCCGAGTCCGAGTCCGAATCGGAGTAGTTCGAGTCCGAATCCGAGTCGGAATTGGAGTAGCTCGAGTCCGAATCCGAGTCCGAATTGGAGTAGTTCGAGTCCGAATCCGAGTACGAGTCGTCATCGCCCCCATAACCTATAAAATTACAACAGCAATTTGAATGTTAATTAAAAGTGACTGAAACTGACATGTATTGTTCATAATAGTATAAAAATTATGGGCTTGTATTGAATGTGTGTATGTATTTTTGTATGAATGTACGTACGTATTTATATACTATATGTAGTGGAAACTGTTTTAAAGTTTGTAATGAGAATGGCGCGATTTGTCTGAATAAAATTAACTTTTTTTGGCGTTTTTAACACTATTTATGAAGGAATCAAGATCACCAGCAATGTGTGTAGGTATTTATAACGTTCTATTCGTATCTTTATATGTATCTTTATATGTATCTTTACGTGAATGCTTAATGTGAATCTTTATGTGCATCTTTATGTGTATGTATACAGTATGTGTATTTTTAATGTAAATATAATTATTATTTAGAGTAAGAAATATTTGCTCTTAAAAATCTAATCTCTTAACTAATGTTATCTTTTTAACTTTTTTCCTTTGGTAAAATAGTTTGGTATCAATACTTTAGTATATCAATCGTTTTATGATAAATCTTTTTTTTATTTTTACCACGCGCTATAAAAAGCAGAAATAGTCGATTTGATAGCAATTTCAACAATGAATTTTAGCAATTTTAGCAATGAATTTTTAACTGTTTTGTTTATATAATATAATAATGATAAATCATTTCCTTTTTCTAAATTACATTAAGTTTACACGTGTATAAGAAAGTGAATGCATTGTCTATACATTACTCACCTCCTTTGATATAACGAAGGCCTCCTGGTCCGAAGGAATAATTTCCTGATCCTCCTCCTCCGTGTCCATATCCTCCTACTTCTCCATATTCATGTCCTCCTGTTGGTGTTCCTGTTGGTGTTCCTGGTGGTGTTCCTGTTGGTGTTCCTGTTGGTGTTCCTGTGGTGTTCCTGGTGGTGTTCCTGTGGTGTTCCTGGTGGTGTTCCTGGTGGTGTTCCTGGTGGTGTTCCTGGTGGTGCTCCTGTTGGTGCTTCTGTTGGTGCTCCTCCTTGCCCTTCAGATAATTCTAGTAATGAAAGTAAAAAAAGTATGAATTAATTATCAAGTAATTTATAAAAAAAATCATTTTCTAAGCATTCGCTCTTGAGTCCTACTCCCTGTATTAAAAATAAAATACTTAAACTTGCGAAACAATTCGCAAATAGTGACCACGTAAACTAATGTAAAAGTAAATGATACCCTTTGTAAAAGATAAAAGTTGAGCCCAAATCTATCTTTCAACAAAGGAATACAAATTTAAATATTTAAAATTTCTCTTGAAAAGTAATTGATTTTCTTATTCAAAAAATTTGGGGAAAGGTATTGAAAGCAGGAGTGAGCGAAATGTCACTTTGAATTATTATTATTATTATTATTATTATTATTATTCAAAAATATGAACAGTTAATCACAGTGCGAAAAGTTCATAGAAATCCTTATGCACGACTGGACATAGTTTGAAACAACATAGAAAACTATCAATGACGATCAACCAACGTAATACTAAAAGATGGAGAAGGACCGTAGGAATATGACGATTGCAATTAAAAAATTGTAAAAATTCCAATAACTTTTGGTTCAACATAATACTTATTTTAGGCAAAAATTTAAAATTATTTTATATGTAATTTTTCAAACTTTTTAAATACTAAAATATACTAAATAACTTTACTATATTTTGATTAATTAAGAGAATAAATCCATAAAATGTTGTCTTTCATTATACGAAGAACAAAAATGTGTCCCATATTTCAAGACTTTTCAGCGATAATTGTTCTTGATGAGTTACGAAGAATATGAAACTTTACAGAACGATTATCCATTTTAATAAAGGTCTACTGTAAGAGTACTAAAACTTGGACAGTAGTTTCAGTATTTAATTCAACAAAAGTAATTTATAATGATACAGAAACTACAGTAAGTTGAGGGCGTATGGAGCGAAAAGTTATCGTGAATTCGATGCATTTATATATATATATATATATATATATATATATATATATATATATATTATATATATATATATATATATATAAAGTAAAGAACGACACTTGTATAGAAGAACATCCGCGCAAGATGAGGAGGGAGAACGAACAAATGAAAAAATGAGGTAACCACCCGGGAATCGAACCCGGGATCTTCCGATTGCCGGTCAGATATGATAACCACTATACCATGGGCCTCACTCGATCAGAAGTCGTAATTCTCCTACATACGCTCATTTTTTCATTTGTTCGTTCTCCCTCCTCATCTCGCGCGGAATGTTCTTCTATACAAGCGTCGTTCTTTACGTTAATTATACTGCGTGTTGTTTGCAGTTGAAATGTATATATATGTGAGGCATGCGGGAGGTGCCCCCTTGGGGCATTGATTTCTGACCGTATGTAGGAGAATTACGACTTCTGATCGAGTGAGGCCCATGGTGTAGTGGTTATCATATCTGACAGGCAATCGGAAGATCCCTGGTTCGATTCCCGGGTGGTTACCTCATTTTTTCATTTGTTCGTTCTCCCTCCTCATCTTGCCCGGAATGTTCTTCTATACAAGCGTCGTTCTTTACATTAATTATACTGTGTGTTATTTGCAGTTAAAATGTATATATGTGCGGCATGCGGGAGGTGCCCCCTCAAGGCATTGGTTTCTGCTCGTATGTAGGAAAATTACGACTTCTGATTAATCGAGGCCCATGGTGTAGTGGTTAGCATATCTGACCGGCAATCGGAAGATCCCGGGTTCGATTCCCTGGTGGTTACCTCATTTTTCATTTGTTCGTTCTCCCTCCTCATCTTGTGCGGAGCGTTCTTCTATACAAGCGTCGTTCTTTACATATACCATGTATATATATATATATATATATACATATTGATATTTTTATTTCAGAATCTGCATATTAATAACATACAAATAACTTAGCAGGAAGAAGAAACATTTTTACCTGAGAAGATTGAAAGTAGAATGCAACCCACTATCAGGAGCTTTAACTGGAATAAAGATAGGAAAAATATTAGAGAATCTACGAGTAAATTTTTTTGTATTTTTAACGCTAAATTGTCACTCACACTGAATCATATTGCTGTTACTTGTGACGAAGAATGTTTGGGCTCTAACAAACGATCTAACAATCTAACAAACGAACTTATCTACAGATAAGTAAGCATGTAGATACACAATTGTTTCATTATTAAGAAAATTATCTGAGTTCAAACTTGCATGAAACATTTTTCTTTAGGAACCCAGGAAACAACCAACAATATAACATCAGCATGATAACTTTACAATACCATTTCCTGGTAGATCAGTGAAGTTAATGAAGTAACAATGGGTCATTTCACTGGTTGAATTCGTGACCGAACTCACTGTAAACCCTATTAAATCCTATTAAACTTTATTAACCCTATCCCATTTTAGTTACATTTCAGATGGTGAATTCAAAGGTCATTCATTACGAGTTCGGTTACACAGTTAGACGTCTATTTATCATTCATTTCTCATCCTGACATGTGATTCGGTCAGATTCGGTTAAACAAACTATAAATGAAGGTGCATAAATTATGTCTTTCAGTTAATATCCAGGGTAGCCCAAAAGTAGCCATACAGTTTCACATATATATATATATATATATATATATATATATATATATATATATATATATATATATAAAGTAGGTATACAGTTCATGATTTATTTAATGAAACTTTACATGTAACATGTGTTAATTATGCAGGTGTTCATTATCTGCCCTGAAAGGAAAATGAATTTAAAAAATAAACATATGAAACTCTATACCTACTTTTGGGCCACTCTTTATATATATATATATATATATATATATATATATATGAAACGTCTTACCAAACTCATAATGAATGTGATTTGAGTTATACATTTGAAATGCTACTCAACCAAAACACAAAATACTCAGTCCAACTTCTATTTCTAATAGTGTTTAAAGCTCTCAAGTACTCTATTGTACTGTATTTACATCATATCATTAATAATGACTTTTGATATTTAATGTATAATATATTACGTAAGTTATTCTCAACTTAATTAGAAGTTCCATTTTATATTCAAAATTAATTTATTACTGTTTAGTCATGAATTTTATAATTTATTTATAATTTATTATTTATATACTTATAATTTCCATTTCGTATTCAACTATAATTTTGTTTGTTTTTCCAGTAAATTAATATTTTTTTACTGTTTATTTAAATACTTTATATAATTTAATCATATCATGAAGTGATATGTTAGTTTTAAATTAATTTGAGAGCCCAGTAAAGCCAAAATCTGCAAGTCCAAATAAAAAAAAATTAATATCAATAATTCAACTTTTTGAATGATTCATCAATACGTGAAACTAGGTTCATTACGCTTTCTGGCCATAACCCAGAAGTACTTTCGAGTACTTTCGAGTACCTTCGACTTTTAGGAAAACTGAAGAGGAATTAAAATATACTGGAGTGGATTTTTCATTTTTCTCGCGAGTTATTTTAGAATATATATATATTTTTTTTTTTGAAATAGGGATACATAGATAGATAAAAATTGAAAGAAATGTTTATTATATATATATATATATATTACCATTGAGTTTATTACAACTCATTTTCAGAGAATGATTATTTTCTGAAGAAGGGTTAATAGTAAACGTTTTCCTCACTTTTTATCCACCTGATTCGATCCCAAAACGATATCAGAATCACTTCCACTAATTCATAGATAGTAAACAACAGTTTTCCTACTCATCTCCTGCTCGCATAGCATCTGCGTAAGGCAATGTAAATATAAGGAATAGTCTATTGCTCGCTTATTAACCCTTTACCGCTCAATATCGCTTTACTCATTTTGTTCTGGCTAAAGCCAGACAATTTCATTCAGTTTTGGAAAAGTCCTCTGTGAAGTAAAGGGCTAAGGATAACTGAACTGGCAAGGTATGAGAATAAATTCATTGTCGATGTAGAAAATTCTAGAGATTTTGGAGCACGTAAAGATAAAGAAGAATAAGGATTTATATCAGATTAATTCAAAATAATAACTCTGTCACCAAATTTACTGAAATAATTTCAACAATGTACTCACCATCTTTGCTAGCTAATAATTATCCCTGTTATCCTGCCACACCAAGCAAGAGAGTGTTATGGATTGTATGCTTTAGTTTGGTTTTTATATATTGGCTCAGAGATGGTCACCTCCCCTGCCAGGTTGCGTCACTAGATAACGCAATATTAACTTTCTCTTCGTTGTTTTTGTGTACTGGAAACGAATGTAACTATTTTGAGAAACAACAATCAAAATGGACGAAAAAACTAAAACACAATTTATTTTAGTTACTTAAATTGGACTTTTGACCTATTAATAGAGGGAGGGGGGTTATAAAAAAATTCTAAATACAAACGTTGTAAGGGTCCTCATTTATGCATTTTGAAGTGCTGAATTTGAATATAACAAGAAAAATTTGATTTGAGGTCACATCCCTGGACATGGGGTCTGAATATTTCCGACCCCTTTTAATGGAAAATTCCGTGTTCCTCATCCGGAATAATGATTTAAACGTTTAATTGGTCATAAATATTTAACCAAATATATTTTATCTGTACCTTGAAATTAGGGCCCTCCAAATAAATATCTCTTTAACTTTCAGCGTGACCTAGAATGACCAATAGCTTAAAATGTGAAATATTGTACCGTTTATACACAAACAGTATCTGGTAATGTTTTCATTACAATACAAAATAGCAAATAAAGCATCCCTGTGGCCACAGAATCGACTTTATTCGAACATCTTGTTGATTGCCCTTTCGAAGTTGTCCATGTTGGCTCTCTCACGATTCATTTAGGTATTTCTGGTTTTTGCATATTTTGATGAAATCATCATCTTGTTGTCCCTCCTCAGACGAAAACACTGATGATTTTGGACACATGAGCGATGTGTTTCTCGCGTATCTGACCTCTGTGTACAGTCTATCCACTTTCTCCTTCTCAGAAAACGCCCACCCCCCGAAAAAGAAGGAAAAGGAGAGAGTTCAAAGCAAGGCCTCTAAAGCTCTTAAAACCTATACCATTTTTGTTTTAAATTTTGAAAAGAATGTGTAGTGTGTAAGATGCCTGTATGTGTAGTGAGGAATAGAGGGAGAAGAGTGTGTTTGAGAGCATGCTGGACTGCTCACAAGGTAGATGAGACACGGAAAGATATCAGCTAAAGAGGACACTAACAGGAGAAACGGGAGTTCTAGCACTCCCTGTCTCCTGCCTAACGTCCCTCCCAGAGTACTGCCCTGATGGATTGGTGTCTACAATCTCCTGCAACATGTTTACAATCTCGTCCATTAGTAATTGTTCTGTTGTACTGATCTTTCCGTTAGTAGAGTCGACCAAGAATGTTGCATAGATTTTATTCTACCATATTCCTTGTTCATTGGATATCCAAAACTTTACAAGCACCCTGATGAACATCAGGGAAGGATGCACGTTGCAGAACAAGTGAAACTTGGGATAAAGATCATCGAACTCCAAAAAATTGCAAACAAGTTCCTCAACCTTCAAACTGTGGGACGTTTGATCTGTCAATACAAAGCTTATATGTGAGTAAAGTAATTCTAATGTTACTTCTCAAATTACTGTCGAAGAACACTCTGAACCAGTGATATTTAACCTGGGGCAATTAACCTTAGGCGGATAATTCGTCCTTTTTCAGTGGATAACGAGCTGAGGCCACTGTCCAAAAGAAAAAAGCCGAGTTATGATTCCACTAAAGTTTTGTTATTCTTTTCTAATTTTCCTTTTCTCATATTCTCCATTTAAGAAGGGAAGAGAGGTAATTACGGTTTTGTTGGCTAACTGAAAGGGTAACAGTGCAAAAAAGGTTAAATACCACTGCTCTAAATTCTTATCAGATATTCCAAAGAAGAGGAATTTCAAAGTACGTCCTTTGAAAATTCTGCCCTTTATTTAAAAACATGAGTATGGGCAGAGAATGCTTCAGATAATGAAACTGATGTTGCTTATAAACAAACTTAAAAGACATTATATCATAAAGTATACTAAAATGCGACCTTTGTTTGGCATTCATTTCAATATTCCATACGTTATTTATACCACACCATGGTTGCCTTGGCTTTTTCTTATTTATAGCTATTCCTCACGTTCTTTACAAAATATAATAGTTACCCAAGAACTTATAAAAGAAGTAAAGTACAAACATGACAAAAGTAATTTAATAATGTACTAAATTATTGTAATATCGTAATTATTATGTATTGCATAATAATAATTTACAATTGTGTTTTAAAATTCTTGAGAGATACTAAAAAACGAGATAGGCCATCTAATTCGACATTTTATGTGAACATTTTCTCCGAAGTTGGCTCTTTTCGTAAGTCACTTGTTTCCTTAAATTCCTCCGATAACTTTCGAAGTGGGGTCGACTGAAGTGATGTTAGTGGAATAAGTAAACAACGAATTGATTATTATAACTGAACCTAACATAAATTGAATTCGCAGCACTGGCAAAGGACACATTCCTCTCAAATCATGTAAGGGGCATTACGAAAGTCGTGGTTTATCCAAAAAAAGAAAACTGGAAAATCCGGTTTGTTAGTTGGAACGTCGTATTCATATTTTTAGCATTACGTCATATCATCGTTGCCTCAAGAGTTTTCATGGTATCTCTCGACTCTCGAAGTCAAATGTTGTATCGCAAGCGCTGCATTTGATGTGGCGTTGCGTTTGTGTGCTGATGCCGTTCACAACGTCGAGGGTTAGCTCAATAATTATAAAGTCGATGTCGATGGTATGTACAGTTCCATTAACCTGAAGTGAATAAGTGAAACTTTGCAAATTTCTGTGAACAGTGCTCAGATGTAGTCTGCCAAAAAATCCTAAAATCCTGAAACCCCTCCCCCCTCCACCCCGACCGACAAAAAACAAGACTTCTTCAATACTTCTTATTTTGAAGAAATAAACCAGAACAAAATTTAATATTTTCGAAGGAGAATTTGTTAACTTTTCCCTTAAAATTCCATACTACTTTCAAAAGCACAATTTTGTAGAGTTACAGTAGTGATTCTCAAACGGTGGGTCGCGACCTCACGGGTCGTAGTTTGTTTATCCCCTGTAGTAGTGATTTGTGTGCAAAACCCCTTTCAAGAAATCCCTTCGTGAGTTTCTTTACCCCTGTTGGATGATAAAGGGTCGCAAAAAAAAGCACAAAAAGTAAGAAATGAGATGTATATCAAATAATATATTAAATAAATATAATTGATTTACGATAATCCATGTTTCGCTTCATATACCAATTGATCATTATTCAGAGGGCAAAGATACGATGTACTTGTGGGTATCTGTGGATAGAGAAGCATGAGATTTTATGACTCGTACATAAAATAATGGACATGCAGTAGATTTACTTTAAGTAAAAAGAGTACAGTTAAGCAAAAAAGTTACGTGTATTAGTTAAACAAGTCCTATAAATGATCAAGTTTAGAGTGTACTTTTCACATAAATAAAACAAAAAATATTATTTCATTATGTTTTAAAAGCTTTATTGACAAGTACATCTGCGAGCAGAAGTTCGTGAACAGTGTTTAGATCATTGTCGTAAATGTTCTGTATGCAAGTATTTATAGAGAGAAAAAAATGCCACGTTTGACTGTTTTATGAGACTCAATCTTACTAAAAAATATAATTACAGAGTGCCGTGTGTTGAGGTATTTGCTGTAAATCTATGCACTGTAATTATTGTTTCGAATAACAATGACATTGAGGACAGTAAATTTCGCTGTAATTCCTATTGAATTTTATTAATTTAAGAAATTACAATAACTAATTTGTATTAGAAATTGAGTAGCCCCAATTTACCTTTAAAATTATAAACATATTCTAAACTTTTATCTCTCAGGTTTTATAGAAATTATTGTGGTAATAAATACAACCAATTACTTCCAATTACTACCAGTAACCAGTAATTACTACTAATTACCATCGTGCAACACCGTCCTCTTTATAAAATTTATCAGTAAGAAAAATTACAACTCTTTGTCACGCAAATTAAATTTGATCATTTCCAGGTTCGAGTTTGACGAACGGGACAAGTTCTTCCCAAAAAACTTTGCTTTTTTAATTTTTGTGGGTTGTATCGTTTTACACACACACACACACACACACACACATACATATATACACACACACACACACACACACACACATATATATATATATATATATATATATATATATATATATGTGTGTGTGTGTGTGTGTGTGTGTGTGTGAGAGAGAGAGAGAGAGAGAGAGAGAGAGAGAGAGAGAGAGAATGGAAAAATAAATGTGTCAGTATAAATTACCTTTATTTTCCAGCTCCAACCCATCCATATCCTCCTCTTCGTTATCTTCTCTATCCATATCCTCTGTACCCATATCCTCTGTTCCCATATCCTCTGTAGCCACCATATCTACTCCCATAATATCCTCCATATCCACCCCCATAATATCCTCCATATCCACGTCTTCCTCCGCCACCGCCGCCTCCTCCCCCGCCTCCGCCTCCGCTGCCGCCTGCACTCCCTCCGTAATTTCTGCCTCCAGTTCCACCATTAATAATTATAATAACTTTCCCTACTCTACCGCCTCCACCGCCTCCACCGCCTCTGTTTCTTCCACGATATGATCCTAGGAAAGGAGTAAAAACAAGTTTTAAATACATCAATAAGTAGTTTATTCGGGATAAACCTACAAAACGCTACAAAACAATTCAAAGTTATTCACCGCATAAAATACTGAAAATTATTTTAAATATATGAAGCCTTCGATAGGAAGAGAAATGTTGATGAATTCAAACGTTTCTTTCATGATGATGGATTTCAAATTTAAATGTTTCAAAATTCGAAACGGTCACTTATTGTAATACCTTCAAAATATTGTAAGATGTTCGATGTAAAAATTTGCATGAATTGGTCTATTAAATATACAGTATTTCACAGTAATGAGACAAGTGAAATGACTCAGTTGGAGGTAAAATCAAAAATAAAATATACTTAATTTATTGAAATTAAAATGCAAAAGCTTTCGATCAACTCCGTTAGCTTCATCAAGGTCAGAGGAAGATCGTAGCATTTCAAACAATAGAATATTAACAAATTATACGAATGAAATGTTTAATTTCCATTTGAAATATCTAGTAAACATTTTAAAATAACTATTATTTATTTCAAAAAGCTAAGTTTGACATGAAATGTCGGGAAGACGTTTCATATATAAAACGAAACGTTTCGTACCATTCAAAGGAGTGGTTTTTAACTTTTTTATTAATGTTACCACTAGAGCTACCCACAGAAATTAGGATTACCCCGATCAAGAAAAATGGTCAAAAAATCGACAAAAGATGATCTAAGGCGTGGTTTATTTAAAAATACACAAAATATTGAAAATTTTCCCTCAGTCTGTTACCCCCTGAAAAAGGCAGAATTACCCCACCCGGGTGGTAATTACCTACAGGTTAAGAACCACTGATTTAGAGTGTAGATAGACGAAACTAATTTTGATGATTCCACTGAAAAGGATGAAACTAATAAATAGTCCTGACCCCACAACAATACATTTTCAGCTTACCTTCCGAAGAGCCGGAGCCGGAGTCCGAATCCGAGCTGGAGTCCGAATCCGAGCCGGAATCGGAGTAGTCCGAGTTCGAGTCCGAGTCCGAGTCTGAACCGCCGCCAAAACCTATAAAATTACAACAGCAAATTTAGGTGTTTATTAAAAGTGACTGAAACCGATATGTAATGTTCATAATACTGTAGTATAAAAATTATGGGCTTCTATTGAATATATGTATGTATGTATTCTATTGAATGTATGTATGTATGTATGTATGGACGGATGGATGGATGGACATAAGTATGTATATAATTATATATACCTTTGGTTAGCTTCCGCCCGAATTGTTCATTCTGACGAAGGTCAAGCTTTTCACTCCACCTTAGACCTACAGTTTAACGTGGAATCCGAACCACGCCCCATCAGCAGCCCAGTGTCTTAACCACTAGGCCACCTAGGGTACCCATTTATCTACCAACCACTTTCTTTATTGTGTGGAAGGATGAACAGCTGGGTTTTGCTGCGCGCCGGCTGCCGTCGGGTCTCGAACCCGGGGCCGATGGATTCGTAGTCAGCGACGCTAACCACTACACCACCGAGGCACATATACAGGGCGTCCCAAAAAAATGTATACACACTTTAAATAATTATAAAGGCAGTGTTTATTAAAATACATTTCATTTTCAAAATGTAATAGAATCTACAGACATTATTTAATTGTTTTGTCAACGCCTGTTTTCAAACTGACGTCCGTTCTGGTCCAGGCACTGCTGATAACGCGAAGCAATGGAATCGCAAACATCACGAAACATTTCGTTTGGTATTTGTGTGCATTCTCGTTCAATGGCTGCTCTCAATTCAGCGACTGTTGCAGGTTTTATAGCGTAGACTTTGTATTTTAAGTATCCCCATAAAAAAAAGTCTAGTGGTGTGAGGTCTGGTGAACGCGGAGGGTATTCTACGAAACCCCTTCATCCAATCCACATCCACATCGTGCCAAGTACCACTCGCAATACTCCACTCTTCGGTCTGGATCATCTTCATTAATAGCATGGACTAATCTTGGAATGCAACTTTTCCATTGACAGCGCTTCAAAATGCGTTGGACAGACGATTCTGAAATTCCTACCTCACGACTCGCTTGCCGCACAGATTTTCTTGGACTTTGGTGATACGTTTCCAGTACTCTTTCTTGCTTTGTGGGGCTTGTCGATGTCCGTGGTCTTCCGGAACGCTTCTTGTGGACATTCTGAACAGTTCCATCGGCTAATTCCATCTCTAATTCGAGTGATGGTAAGTCGCGTTGGTGGATCTGTTTGAAACTCCCTCCTAAACTGTCTTTGCACTTCAACTGCGTTTTCACACTTCCAGTAGCATTTTAGAATGAATTTCCTTTGTTCAAAGCTTAGTCTGACTGCCATTATTAATTCTAATGGGTTTAACTTGGAAAGAAAGAAACATCAATTGAGCTATCAGCTGTTAAAGTGTGTATACATTTTTTTGTGACGCCCTGTATGCAGTGGAAACTGTTGTCTTAAAGTTTGTAATGAGAATGGCGCGATTTGTCTGAATACAATTAACTATTTTGCAGTTTTTAACACTATTTGTAAAGAAATCAACATCTGCAGCAATTTGTGTAGGTATTTATAAAACTTTATGTGTATCTTTATATGTATCTTTACGTGTATGTTTAATGTATATCTTTATGTGTATCTTTATTGTAAATATAATTATTATTTAGAGTAAAAACCTTTTGCTCTTGAAAATCTAATCTCTGAATTTATGTTATTTTTTTTTTACTTTTTTCCTTTGGTAAAATACTTTTGTATCAATACTTTGGTGTATCAATCTTTTTAATAAATCTTTGTGGTAATGCAAGTCTCCAACAGTTAGATAATACAAGCGAAAAAATATTTTTACTCGCGCTGTAAAACCCAGTAATAGTCGATTTGATTGCAACTTTAACAATGAATTTTAGCAATTTTAGCAATTTTAGCAATGAATTTTTGAATGTGTAGATTTAACTGTGTTTTGTTTATATAATACAATAATGATAAATCATTTCCTTTTTCTAAATTATATTAAGTTTACACGTGTATAAGAAAGTGAGTGCATTGTCTATACAGTACATTACTCACCTCCTCTGATATGACCAAGTCCTCCTCCGTGTCCGTGTCCTCCTCCTCCTCCTCCATATCCATGTCCTCCTCCTCCTTCTCCATGTCGGTGTCCTCCACCTACTGTGGCTCCGCCTCCGCCGCCTCCTCCTCCGCGCTCCTCCTCCGCCGCCTCCTCCTCCGCCGCCTCCTCCTCCTCCTCCTCCTCCTCCTCCTCCCGCTGCTTTGCCTCCAAACGCTATATAACCTGCCTGTCCAAAACTTATTCCATTTCCAGTTCCTAATCCTATTCCTCGCCCTTCAGATAATTCTAGTAATGAAAGTAAAAAAAGTATGAATTAATTATCAAGTAATTTATAAAGAAAATCATTTTCTGACATTCGCCTTTGGCCCCTCCTTCCTGCATTAAAAAAAAATTCTTAAACTTGCGAAACAATTCGCAAATAGTGACCACGTAAACTAATGTAAAAGTAAATGATACCCTTTGTAAAAGGTAAAAGTTGTGCCCAGATCTGTCTTTCAACAA
>JAJOZX010017935.1:0-45526 GCA_023014485.1 Bathynomus jamesi
AATCCTGATGCAGGGTAATTTCTATCCTGGCCAAAGAGTGGCCACTTGTTAAAATCCTCTTCTTAAAATATTCTTCTAATCTTGGTAGTAGGGTCGCCAAATGTTTATCCTGCTTCTTATATGTGCTTATGGGGTGCTTCGTATCGACGAGGCGTTCTTGTTTAGAGGCAGCAACGGATATTTCTTCTATAACATTCTAATTCTTTTCTCTCGCTTTATGGTCGACAGTTGTTAATTCTTCTCTTTCTATAATACTCTGATACTTTCTCTTGGTACTAAAATTATCGGCTTTTCTTTTATAACTTATCGACTTAACTGACTAAGTTCTTCTGAAGAGAGCACGGCTCGAAGGGGAAAATAAAAAGTTTGTCTTACTGTAGTTTACTTCTAAAAATGTACAGGTAGTGCTCTGAATTTACAGGGGTAGAGGTTCGACCTCTTTCGACCATAGCTCAGGCCGGAATCTAAAAAGTTAAGGAGGCAAGGGGCCTCTGCCCCCTCTTCGCAGCGAAGCTGCTAACAAGGGAGTCTCGTAGCAGTGACCAAAGCCGAGAGCCGTAATGAAGTGCCGTTCATTTTACAAATACATGTATAATATAAGCCTAAGTGTTGGGGGAAGGCAGTTGAAGGTTAAGTTCCCCCCTTTTAAACACATGATCAGATGTTTGAAAAATTCAAAATAAAAAAAAAAACTAATTTGTATTTTTCGCCGAGTCTACATTTATGAAGGCGATATTATTTCATAGTAGTACATAAGTACAATTTGAGTACATGACTGAGTACGTATTAATTTTTGTTAATTACAATTACGATTACAATTATGGATTACTTCACATTCGCTTATGATTGTCCATTACAGTTCTATTAAAGTACATTCTTACATTATATATTAAATCATTACATTTAATTACAGTTTCAATGAAGTACATTACGTTGTTTACCATTCTTACAGTGTTTTTATATATTTCTATATGGTTATAATATATGGTTATAATATATGGTTATTATATATGGTTATTATATATGGTTATTAGTACAACACAAGTACATGAGACATGACACACATGATATAACATAACGCATGATAATGTTATAAATTCGAATCAGAGCGAAAGGAGATTTTTTATCTTTGAAGCGTTCGCTTCTGCCATAGTTCGCGGAATTTGATAACTTAACTAAGCATTTTCGAGTTCAATGCGGGAGGTGATATAATAAAAAATAATAAAAAAATAATACGAGAACGTATTTGTGCGTTTTCGAACGAATGCCTAAAGTTTTGCTTTTCATAGACTGACACGAGTAAAAATGAATATTTAATAAAATTTATATAGGGTAATGGTCAAGTTAAGATATGGACGTATAGTTGAATAGGGTTGAATAATAATATTTATACTAGATAACATATAAATAATGACTTCTATAGAGTGTACACTTTTTATGATGTTAAAGAATTTTCATACATTGAATACTGGAGATATGATGAAGGGAAATTAATGACGGGAAAATGTGACGTCATAGTTATTGAATTTGTACGTATAGTACAAATCATTATTAGGAAGATTTACAAGAACGAATTAGAGACAAAGAGTGGGTATTAATGAATAAGAAGTACAAATCGAAATTCTATCCAAAACTCGCTTCGGCGATTTTGGTTTCTCATGTAAAAATGAATATGGATTATTCATTGTTCATTTTTACAGTGTTCCCCCTCTAAAGTGGTATTAATTAATACAATAATATAATACAATTAATACAATACAATTGAGAAAATAACATCGAACGAATTCAAATTACATGATAACGATTTTTTTTTTTTTTTTTTTTTTTTACAATACAAATTTTATACAGAACGAGTTCGGGTGGTTGGGTACAATGCAGAGTAATTAAATTTTTAACATGACACTTGCTTAGAGAGTTTTATAAAGTATAAAAATTTAAAGATTAAAACTTTAATTTTAGGCAAACAATTAAGTTAGACAAACAATGATAGTTAAATTTTTTACAAACTTTTATTTTTCTGTGGGAAAAATTACATACATAATGTAGTAGATAACAGGGAAAAACGTAAATCGTACAATCTATAAACTAATTTTTATTGAATTGTAGGTACAAATCGAATTACGTAGTGGATGATGTATAGACCTGTGGTCTAATGTGTATTTATGTGTACTAGGTACAAAGTGTGTATCTTACAATTTCGAGGGACAGATTAGCTGAGAGGATTGTTCAATTAACTGAATAAATGCATGAGCAAGATATATTAGAAAGCAAAAATGATTAAGACTAAATAGCATAGTTAGCACTTACACGTAATGAAATAGTTTATTGTGATATCCAATGATTTTAGCATAAGGTTTGTCTATATAGTATATATAGTGTGCATACATGCGTGTGTATGTGTAGGGATTTGGAAGGTTTTTGAATTAACAAAGTTTTAAAAATAATGTATAATAATTTAAGATGGGTTTAGGGTTATAAGATCTTTTAAGTTTAAGTCAGTTATTGTTATTATTATTATCATTATTATTATTTTTATAAAATCCTTTAAGCTCAAGGTCAATTATTATAAAATTCTAAATTACAGGTAGTATTAATGATGGTGTATGCATATGAGTTTAATGTGAAAGTGACTTGAGGTACGGAAAGAAAATGAATTCGAATATGTGTCAAAAGTAATAGAATTCAATTAGGATTATCGATTGTACGTAATTAAATCAGTTACACATATATTAAGATAATAAAAAAACGTACTTAGAGGACCTTACAAGTAATGAAAGTAAATCTCACGGTTTTAAAATTGAATTTTGACACACAATTAATTAAATTCGACTACGACAATTACTCAGTATTAATCGAATTAAAAAATAAAAAAATAAAAATTGAAAATAGAAATCAATTATAAACTATAATGAACTAAACATATAATATTCTTAAAAATATAAAAACACAACTTAACATAAATTGAGGTTATGTTCCATCGTACCAAAGAGGAATTAACCAGGGTTGAACCATTTCTCTGGTTGACACACTTCAACTGGGGTTGGGGTGTTAAAATAAAATAAAAAGACAAAGTTTGGAGTACGACATTCGGGGGAATTGAGTGACTAAGCGGGGGGTATAAGTCTGAAATTGACAATACGTCTTTCGTGAGCACTTTGCTCTTTTTTTTTTTTTTTTTTTTTAAAGATTGCTTGTCACACTACTTAGAACAAAAATTAAAAGAGTTGAACCAAAACGGAGCGACGGCATGTTCCTCATATACATTACAATAATTATCCAAATCGTTACAACCTTTGTAAAAACGGTTTTCGTTACAAATAATAAATTACATAACTATATATTTATATACGCAACAATGCATGAAAAGGAAAAGGCAAATCGGTGAATTTCCTTCTTACAAACAAAGAAAAAAAAGATTAACTAAAGACAGAAACGGGTCAATTCAGGTTGAATTTAATTCTCTTTTACAACAAAAAAAAAAGGTTGAATTAAATTCTTAAATTACATTTTCTTAAATTAAATTCTCTTAAATTACAAAGAAAAAGTTGAATTCAATTGACTGCATTGAAATGACTGGGGACTTGAAACTTGAAAATTGACTGAGACTTGAAACTTGAAAATTGACTGAAACTTGAAATAAAACTGACTGAGACTTGAAACTTGAAACTGAGACTTGAAATTGAAACTGTAACTTGAACTCTTATCAAGTATCTTGAAACTGAAACTGTAACTTGAACTCTTATCAAGTATCTTGAAACTGAAACTGTAACTTGAACTCTTATCAAGTATCTTGAAACTGAAACTGTAACTTGAACTCTTATCAAGTATCTTGAAACTGAAACTGTAACTTGAACTCTTATCAAGTATCTTGAAACTGAAACTGTAACTTGAACTCTTATCAAGTATCTTGAAATGAAACTGTAACTTGAACTCTTATCAAGTATCTTGAAAGTGAAACTGTAACTTGAACTCTTATCAAGTATCTTGAAACTGAAACTTGAACTCTTATCAAGTATCTTGAAACTAACTTGAACTCTATCAAGTATCTTGAAACTAACTTGAACTCTTATCAAGTATCTTGAAACTAACTTGAACTCTTATCAAGTATCTTGAAACTAACTTGAACTCTATCAAGTATCTTGAAACTAACTTGAACTCTATCAAGTATCTTGAAACTAACTTGAACTCTATCAAGTATCTTGAAACTAACTTGAACTCTATCAAGTATCTTGAAACTAACTTGAACTCTATCAAGTATCTTGAAACTAACTTGAACTCTATCAAGTATCTTGAAACTAACTTGAACTCTATCAAGTATCTTGAAACTAACTTGAACTCTATCAAGTATCTTGAAACTAACTTGAACTCTATCAAGTATCTTGAAACTAACTTGAACTCTATCAAGTATCTTGAAACTAACTTGAACTCTATCAAGTATCTTGAAACTAACTTGAACTCTATCAAGTATCTTGAAACTAACTTGAACTCTATCAAGTATCTTGAAACTAACTTGAACTCTATCAAGTATCTTGAAACTAACTTGAACTCTATCAAGTATCTTGAAACTAACTTGAACTCTATCAAGTATCTTGAAACTAACTTGAACTCTATCAAGTATCTTGAAACTAACTTGAACTCTATCAAGTATCTTGAAACTAACTTGAACTCTATCAAGTATCTTGAAACTACCTTCAACTCTATCAGATATCTTGAAACTAACTTGAAGCTGTTCTCAAGTATCTCTATAACTCTATAAACTCTCTGTAAACTCTCTCTTTCTTAATTTGCAGGTCAATTCAATTCAATAATTTGAAAAAATTGTAAACAAAATTAAAAATGTAAACAATATTTCACTCTAATGTACGCGAAGGTACTGTACTATTATGTTTGGTACATAAAATAAAATTATTCTATACTAAATATAATAGTGAAATTAACTCTCTGAAATTAACACTCTGAATTAACTCTCTGAATTAACTCTCTGAAATTAACTCTTTTACATTTAACTTCTGTGAAAATTACTGTTTCACTAAAAAATGTATCACTGGTGTCTGAAGTATTCACTGTGTTTTGTGTTAATTCTGGCTTGATACTAGTTAACTGTTAATAAGTTAATAATTCTGACTTTTCAAATGTTTACAAATTACTTAAAAAGACAAACTCTGTACTTAACCAAATTTTCTATGGCGAAATCCTTAGAGACGTGTCCTAAAGACGTGTCTTTCTGGCTACTTTCTTCTAGGATGAAAACTAGGCGTGGAGAACTTGGAGTCGCGACACACCGGTTCAAGGGTGGATGTTACGAACTAGAAGTCGTGACACGCCGGTCAAATGGTTTTTATCCTGATGCAGGGTAATTTCTATCCTGGCCAAAGAGTGGCCACTTGTTAAAATCCTCTTCTTAAAATATTCTTCTAATCTTGGTAGTAGGGGTCGCCAAATGTTTATCCTGCTTCTTATATGTGCTTATGGGGTGCTTCGTATCGACGAGGCGTTCTTGTTTAGAGGCAGCAACGGATATTTCTTCTATAACATTCTAATTATTTTCTCTCGCTTTATGGTCGACAGTTGTTAATTCTTCTCTTTCTATAATACTCTGATACTTTCTCTTGGTACTAAAATTATCGGCTTTTCTTTTATAACTTATCGACTTAACTGACTAAGTTCTTCTGAAGAGAGCACGGCTCGAAGGGGAAAATAAAAAGTTTGTCTTACTGTAGTTTACTTCTAAAAATGTACAGGTAGTGCTCTGAATTTACAGGGGTAGAGGTTCGACTCTTTCGACCATAGCTCAGGCCGGAATCTAAAAAGTTAAGGAGGCAAGGGGCCTCTGCCCCCTCTTCGCAGCGAAGCTGCTAACAAGGGAGTCTCGTAGCAGTGACCAAAGCCGAGAGCCGTAATGAAGTGCCGTTCATTTTACAAATACATGTATAATATAAGCCTAAGTGTTGGGGGAAGGCAGTTGAAGGTTAAGTTCCCCCCTTTTAAACACATGATCAGATGTTTGAAAAATTCAAAATAAAAATAAAAAACTAATTTGTATTTTTCGCCGAGTCTACATTTATGAAGGCGATATTATTTCATAGTAGTACATAAGTACAATTTGAGTACATGACTGAGTACGTATTAATTTTTGTTAATTACAATTACGATTACAATTATGGATTACTTCACATTCGCTTATGATTGTCCATTAAGTTCTATTAAAGTACATTCTTACATTATATATTAAATCATTACATTTAATTACAGTTTCAATGAAGTACATTACGTTGTTTACCATTCTTACAGTGTTTTTATATATTTCTATATGGTTATAATATATGGTTATAATATATGGTTATATATATGGTTATTATATATGGTTATTATATATGGTTATTAGTACAACACAAGTACATGAGACATGACACACATGATATAACATAACGCATGATAATGTTATAAATTCGAATCAGAGCGAAAGGAGATTTTTTATCTTTGAAGCGTTCGCTTCTGCCATAGTTCGCGGAATTTGATAACTTAACTAAGCATTTTCGAGTTCAATGCGGGAGTGATATAATAAAAAATAATTAAAAAAATAATACGAGAACGTATTTGTGCGTTTTCGAACGAATGCCTAAAGTTTTGCTTTTCATAGACTGACACGAGTAAAAATGAATATTTAATAAAATTTATATAGGGTAATGGTCAAGTTAAGATATGGACGTATAGTTGAATAGGGTTGAATAATAATATTTATACTACATAGCATATAAATAATGACTTCTATAGAGTGTACACTTTTTATTATGATGTTAAAGAATTTTCATACATTGAATACTGGAGATATGATGAAGGGAAATTAATGACGGGAAAATGTGACGTCATAGTTATTGAATTTGTACGTATAGTACAAATCATTATTAGGAAGATTTACAAGAACGAATTAGAGACAAAGAGTGGGTATTAATGAATAAGAAGTACAAATCGAAATTCTATCCAAAACTCGCTTCGGCGATTTTGGTTTCTCATGTAAAAATGAATATGGATTATTCATTGTTCATTTTTACAGTGTTCCCCCTCTAAAGTGGTATTAATTAATACAATAATATAATACAATTAATACAATACAATTGAGAAAATAACATCGAACGAATTCAAATTACATGATAACGATTTTTTTTTTTTTTTTTTTTTTTACAATACAAATTTTATACAGAACGAGTTCGGGTGGTTGGGTACAATGCAGAGTAATTAAATTTTTAACATGACACTTGCTTAGAGTTTTATAAAGTATAAAAATTTAAAGATTAAAACTTTAATTTTAGGCAAACAATTAAGTTAGACAAACAATGATAGTTAAATTTTTTTACAAACTTTTATTTTTCTGTGGGAAAAATTACATACATAATGAGTAGTAGATAAAGGGAAAAACGTAAATCGTACAATCTATAAACTAATTTTTATTGACTATTGTAGGTACAAATCGAATTACGTAGTGGATGATGTATAGACCTGTGGTCTAATGTGTATTTATGTGTACTAGGTACAAAGTGTGTATCTTACAATTTCGAGGGACAGATTAGCTGAGAGGATTGTTCAATTAACTGAATAAATGCATGAGCAAGATATATTAGAAAGCAAAAATGATTAAGACTAAATAGCATAGTTAGCACTTACACGTAATGAAATAGTTTATTGTGATATCCAATGATTTTAGCATAAGGTTTGTCTATATAGTATATAGTGTGCATACATGCGTGTGTATGTGTAGGGATTTGGAAGGTTTTTGAATTAACAAAGTTTTAAAAATAATGTATAATAATTTAAGATGGGTTTAGGGTTATAAGATCTTTTAAGTTTAAGTCAGTTATTGTTATTATTATTATCATTATTATTATTTTTATAAAATCCTTTAAGCTCAAGGTCAATTATTATAAAATTCTAAATTACAGGTAGTATTAATGATGGTGTATGCATATGAGTTTAATGTGAAAGTGACTTGAGGTACGGAAAGAAAATGAATTCGAATATGTGTCAAAAGTAATAGAATTCAATTAGGATTATCGATTGTACGTAATTAAATCAGTTACACATATATTAAGATAATAAAAAAACGTACTTAGAGGACCTTACAAGTAATGAAAGTAAATCTCACGGTTTTAAAATTGAATTTTGACACACAATTAATTAAATTCGACTACGACAATTACTCAGTATTAATCGAATTAAAAAATAAAAAAATAAAAATTGAAAATAGAAATCAATTATAAACTATAATGAACTAAACATATAATATTCTTAAAAATATAAAAACACAACTTAACATAAATTGAGGTTATGTTCCATCGTACCAAAGAGGAATTAACCAGGGTTGAACCATTTCTCTGGTTGACACAGTTCAACTGGGGTTGGGGTGTTAAAATAAAATAAAAAAAGACAAAGTTTGGAGTACGACATTCGGGGGAATTGAGTGACTAAGGGGGGGTATAAGTCTGAAATTGACAATACGTCTTTCGTGAGCACTTTGCTCTTTTTTTTTTTTTTTTTTTTAAAGATTGCTTGTCACACTACTTAGAACAAAAATTAAAAGAGTTGAACCAAAACGGAGCGACGGCATGTTCCTCATATACATTACAATAATTATCCAAATCGTTACAACCTTTGTAAAAACGGTTTTCGTTACAAATAATAAATTACATAACTATATATTTATATACGCAACAATGCATGAAAAGGAAAAGACAAATCGGTGAATTTCCTTCTTACAAACAAAGAAAAAAAAGATTAACTAAAGACAGAAACGGGTCAATTCAGGTTGAATTTAATTCTCTTTTACAACAAAAAAAAAAGGTTGAATTAAATTCTTAAATTACATTTTCTTAAATTAAATTCTCTTAAATTACAAAGAAAAAGTTGAATTCAATTGACTGCATTGAAATGACTGGGGACTTGAAACTTGAAAATTGACTGAGACTTGAAACTTGAAAATTGACTGAAACTTGAAATAAAACTGACTGAGACTTGAAACTTGTAAACTGAGACTTGAAATTGAAACTGTAACTTGAACTCTTATCAAGTATCTTGAAACTGAAACTGTAACTTGAACTCTTATCAAGTATCTTGAAACTGAAACTGTAACTTGAACTCTTATCAAGTATCTTGAAACTGAAACTGTAACTTGAACTCTTATCAAGTATCTTGAAACTGAAACTGTAACTTGAACTCTTATCAAGTATCTTGAAACTGAAACTGTAACTTGAACTCTTATCAAGTATCTTGAAACTGAAACTGTAACTTGAACTCTTATCAAGTATCTTGAAAGTGAAACTGTAACTTGAACTCTTATCAAGTATCTTGAATGAAACTGTAACTTGAACTCTTATCAAGTATCTTGAAACTAACTTGAACTCTTATCAAGTATCTTGAAACTAACTTGAACTCTTATCAAGTATCTTGAAACTAACTTGAACTCTTATCAAGTATCTTGAAACTAACTTGAACTCTATCAAGTATCTTGAAACTAACTTGAACTCTATCAAGTATCTTGAAACTAACTTGAACTCTATCAAGTATCTTGAAACTAACTTGAACTCTATCAAGTATCTTGAAACTAACTTGAACTCTATCAAGTATCTTGAAACTAACTTGAACTCTATCAAGTATCTTGAAACTAACTTGAACTCTATCAAGTATCTTGAAACTAACTTGAACTCTATCAAGTATCTTGAAACTAACTTGAACTCTATCAAGTATCTTGAAACTAACTTGAACTCTATCAAGTATCTTGAAACTAACTTGAACTCTATCAAGTATCTTGAAACTAACTTGAACTCTATCAAGTATCTTGAAACTAACTTGAACTCTATCAAGTATCTTGAAACTAACTTGAACTCTATCAAGTATCTTGAAACTAACTTGAACTCTATCAAGTATCTTGAAACTAACTTGAACTCTATCAAGTATCTTGAAACTAACTTGAACTCTATCAAGTATCTTGAAACTAACTTGAACTCTATCAAGTATCTTGAAACTAACTTGAACTCTATCAAGTATCTTGAAACTAACTTGAACTCTATCAAGTATCTTGAAACTAACTTGAACTCTATCAAGTATCTTGAAACTAACTTGAACTCTATCAAGTATCTTGAAACTAACTTGAACTCTATCAAGTATCTTGAAACTACTTGAACTCTATCAAGTATCTTGAACTAACTTGAACTCTATCAAGTATCTTGAAACTACCTTCAACTCTATCGAATATCTTGAAACTAACTGAAGCTGTTCTCATATCTCTATAACTCTATAAACTCTCTGTAAACTCTCTCTTTCTTAATTTGCAGGTCAATTCAATTCAATAATTTGAAAAATTGTAAACAAAAATAAAAAAATGTAAACAATATTTCACTCTAATGTACGCGAAGGTACTGTACTATTATGTTTGGTACATAAAATAAAATTATTCTATACTAAATATAATAGTGAAATTACTCTCTGAAATTAACACTCTGAAATTAACTCTCTGAAATTAACTCTCTGAAATTAACTCTTTTACATTTAACTTCTGTGAAAATTACTGTTTCACTAAAAAATGTATCACTGGTGTCTGAAGTATTCACTGTGTTTTGTGTTAATTCTGGCTTGATACTAGTTAACTGTTAATAAGTTAATAATACTGACTTTTCAAATGTTTACAAATTACTTAAAAAGACAAACTCTGTACTTAACCAAATTTTCTATGGCGAAATCCTTAGAGACGTGTCCTAAAGACGTGTCTTTCTGGCTACTTTCTTCTTGGATGAAAACTAGGCGTGGAGAACTTGGAGTCGCGACACACCGGTTCAAGGGTGGATGTTACGAACTAGAAGTCGTGACACGCCGGTCAAATGGTTTTTATCCTGATGCAGGGTAATTTCTATCCTGGCCAAAGAGTGGCCACTTGTTAAATCCTCTTCTTAAATATTCTTCTAATCTTGGTAGTAGGGTCGCCAAATGTTTATCCTGCTTCTTATATGTGCTTATGGGGTGCTTCGTATCGACGAGGCGTTCTTGTTTAGAGGCAGCAACGGATATTTCTTCTATAACATTCTAATTCTTTTCTCTCGCTTTATGGTCGACAGTTGTTAATTCTTCTCTTTCTATAATACTCTGATACTTTCTCTTGGTACTAAAATTATCGGCTTTTCTTTTATAACTTATCGACTTAACTGACTAAGTTCTTCTGAAGAGAGCACGGCTCGAAGGGGAAAATAAAAAGTTTGTCTTACTGTAGTTTACTTCTAAAAATGTACAGGTAGTGCTGAATTTACAGGGGTAGAGGTTCGACCTCTTTCGACCATAGCTCAGGCCGGAATCTAAAAAGTTAAGGAGGCAAGGGGCCTCTGCCCCCTCTCGCAGCGAAGCTGCTAACAAGGGAGTCTCGTAGCAGTGACCAAAGCCGAGAGCCGTAATGAAGTGCCGTTCATTTTACAAATACATGTATAATATAAGCCTAAGTGTTGGGGGAAGGCAGTTGAAGGTTAAGTTCCCCCCTTTTAAACACATGATCAGATGTTTGAAAAATTCAAAATAAAAATAAAAAACTAATTTGTATTTTTCGCCGAGTCTACATTTATGAAGGCGATATTATTTCATAGTAGTACATAAGTACAATTTGAGTACATGACTGAGTACGTATTAATTTTTGTTAATTACAATTACGATTACAATTATGGATTACTTCACATTCGCTTATGATTGTCCATTACAGTTCTATTAAAGTACATTCTTACATTATATATTAAATCATTACATTTAATTACAGTTTCAATGAAGTACATTACGTTGTTTACCATTCTTACAGTGTTTTTATATATTTCTATATGGTTATAATATATGGTTATAAATATATGGTTATTATATATGGTTATTAGTACAACACAAGTACATGAGACATGACACACATGATATAACATAACGCATGATAATGTTATAAATTCGAATCAGAGCGAAAGGAGATTTTTTATCTTTGAAGCGTTCGCTTCTGCCATAGTTCGCGGAATTTGATAACTTAACTAAGCATTTTCGAGTTCAATGCGGGAGGTGATATAATAAAAAATAATAAAAAAAATAATACGAGAACGTATTTGTGCGTTTTCGAACGAATGCCTAAAGTTTTGCTTTTCATAGACTGACACGAGTAAAAATGAATATTTAATAAAATTTATATAGGGTAATGGTCAAGTTAAGATATGGACGTATAGTTGAATAGGGTTGAATAATAATATTTATACTAGATAACATATAAATAATGACTTCTAGAGTGTACACTTTTTATTATGATGTTAAAGAATTTTCATACATTGAATACTGGAGATATGATGAAGGGAAATTAATGACGGGAAAATGTGACGTCATAGTTATTGAATTTGTACGTATAGTACAAATCATTATTAGGAAGATTTACAAGAACGAATTAGAGACAAAGAGTGGGTATTAATGAATAAGAAGTACAAATCGAAATTCTATCCAAAACTCGCTTCGGCGATTTTGGTTTCTCATGTAAAAATGAATATGGATTATTCATTGTTCATTTTTAGTGTTCCCCCTCTAAAGTGGTATTAATTAATACAATAATATAATACAATTAATACAATACAATTGAGAAAATAACATCGAACGAATTCAAATTACATGATAACGATTTTTTTTTTTTTTTTTTTTTTTTTACAATACAAATTTTATACAGAACGAGTTCGGGTGGTTGGGTACAATGGAGTAATTAAATTTTTAACATGACACTTGCTTAGAGAGTTTTATAAAGTATAAAAATTTAAAGATTAAAACTTTAATTTTAGGCAAACAATTAAGTTAGACAAACAATGATAGTTAAATTTTTTACAAACTTTTATTTTTCTGTGGGAAAAATTACATACATAATGAGTAGTAGATAAAAGGGAAAAACGTAAATCGTACAATCTATAAACTAATTTTTATTGACTATTGTAGGTACAAATCGAATTACGTAGTGGATGATGTATAGACCTGTGGTCTAATGTGTATTTATGTGTACTAGGTACAAAGTGTGTATCTTACAATTTCGAGGGACAGATTAGCTGAGAGGATTGTTCAATTAACTGAATAAATGCATGAGCAAGATATATTAGAAAGCAAAAATGATTAAGACTAAATAGCATAGTTAGCACTTACACGTAATGAAATAGTTTATTGTGATATCCAATGATTTTAGCATAAGGTTTGTCTATATAGTATATATAGTGTGCATACATGCGTGTGTATGTGTAGGGATTTGGAAGGTTTTTGAATTAACAAAGTTTTAAAAATAATCTATAATAATTTAAGATGGGTTTAGGGTTATAAGATCTTTTAAGTTTAAGTCAGTTATTGTTTTATTATTATCATTATTATTATTTTTATAAAATCCTTTAAGCTCAAGGTCAATTATTATAAAATTCTAAATTACAGGTAGTATTAATGATGGTGTATGCATATGAGTTTAATGTGAAAGTGACTTGAGGTACGGAAAAAATGAATTCGAATATGTGTCAAAAGTAATAGAATTCAATTAGGATTATCGATTGTACGTAATTAAATCAGTTACACATATATTAAGATAATAAAAAAAACGTACTTAGAGGACCTTACAAGTAATGAAAGTAAATCTCACGGTTTTAAAATTGAATTTTGACACACAATTAATTAAATTCGACTACGACAATTACTCAGTATTAATCGAATTAAAAAATAAAAAATAAAAATTGAAAATAGAAATCAATTATAAACTATAATGAACTAAACATATAATATTCTTAAAAATATAAAAACACAACTTAACATAAATTGAGGTTATGTTCCATCGTACCAAAGAGGAATTAACCAGGGTTGAACCATTTCTCTGGTTGACACAGTTCAACTGGGGTTGGGGGTGTTAAATAAAATAAATAAAAGACAAAGTTTGGAGTACGACATTCGGGGGAATTGAGTGACTAAGCGGGGGGTATAAGTCTGAAATTGACAATACGTCTTTCGTGAGCACTTTGCTCATTTTTTTTTTTTTTTTTTTTTAAAGATTGCTTGTCACACTACTTAGAACAAAAATTAAAAGAATTGAACCAAAACGGAGCGACGGCATGTTCCTCATATACATTACAATAATTATCCAAATCGTTACAACCTTTGTAAAAACGGTTTTCGTTACAAATAATAAATTACATAACTATATATTTATATACGCAACAATACATGAAAAGGAAAAGGCAAATCGGTGAATTTCCTTCTTACAAACAAAGAAAAAAAAGATTAACTAAAGACAGAAACGGGTCAATTCAGGTTGAATTTAATTCTCTTTTACAACAAAAAAAAAAGGTTGAATTAAATTCTTAAATTACATTTTCTTAAATTAAATTCTCTTAAATTACAAAGAAAAAGTTGAATTCAATTGACTGCATTGAAATGACTGGGGACTTGAAACTTGAAAATTGACTGAGACTTGAAACTTGAAAATTGACTGAAACTTGAAATAAAACTGACTGAGACTTGAAACTTGTAAACTGAGACTTGAAATTGAAACTGTAACTTGAACTCTTATCAAGTATCTTGAAACTGAAACTGTAACTTGAACTCTTATCAAGTATCTTGAAACTGAAACTGTAACTTGAACTCTTATCAAGTATCTTGAAACTGAAACTGTAACTTGAACTCTTATCAAGTATCTTGAAACTGAAACTGTAACTTGAACTCTTATCAAGTATCTTGAAACTGAAACTGTAACTTGAACTCTTATCAAGTATCTTGAAACTGAAACTGTAACTTGAACTCTTATCAAGTATCTTGAAAGTGAAACTGTAACTTGAACTCTTATCAAGTATCTTGAAACTAACTTGAACTCTTATCAAGTATCTTGAAACTAACTTGAACTCTTATCAAGTATCTTGAAACTAACTTGAACTCTATCAAGTATCTTGAAACTAACTTGAACTCTTATCAAGTATCTTGAAACTAACTTGAACTCTTATCAAGTATCTTGAAACTAACTTGAACTCTTATCAAGTATCTTGAAACTAACTTGAACTCTATCAAGTATCTTGAAACTAACTTGAACTCTATCAAGTATCTTGAAACTAACTTGAACTCTATCAAGTATCTTGAAACTAACTTGAACTCTATCAAGTATCTTGAAACTAACTTGAACTCTATCAAGTATCTTGAAACTAACTTGAACTCTATCAAGTATCTTGAAACTAACTTGAACTCTATCAAGTATCTTGAAACTAACTTGAACTCTATCAAGTATCTTGAAACTAACTTGAACTCTATCAAGTATCTTGAAACTAACTTGAACTCTATCAAGTATCTTGAAACTAACTTGAACTCTATCAAGTATCTTGAACTAACTTGAACTCTATCAAGTATCTTGAAACTAACTTGAACTCTATCAAGTATCTTGAAACTAACTTGAACTCTATCAAGTATCTTCTTGAAACTAACTTGAACTCTATCAAGTATCTTGAAACTAACTTGAACTCTATCAAGTATCTTGAAACTAACTTGAACTCTATCAAGTATCTTGAAACTAACTTGAACTCTATCAAGTATCTTGAAACTAACTTGAACTCTATCAAGTATCTTGAAACTAACTTGAACTCTATCAAGTATCTTGAAACTAACTTGAACTCTATCAAGTATCTTGAAACTAACTTGAACTCTATCAAGTATCTTGAAACTAACTTGAACTCTATCAAGTATCTTGAAACTAACTTGAACTCTATCAAGTATCTTGAAACTAACTTGAACTCTATCAAGTATCTTGAAACTAACTTGAACTCTATCAGTATCTTGAAACTAACTTGAACTCTATCAAGTATCTTGAAACTAACTTGAACTCTATCAAGTATCTTGAAACTAACTTGAACTCTATCAAGTATCTTGAAACTACCTTCGAACTCTATCAGATATCTTGAAACTAACTTGAAGCTGTTCTCAAGTATCTCTATAACTCTATAAATCTCTGTAAACTCTCTCTTTCTTAATTTGCAGGTCAATTCAATTCAATAATTTGAAAAAATGTAAACAAAAATTAAAAAATGTAAACAATATTTCACTCTAATGTACGCGAAGGTACTGTACTATTATGTTTGGTACATAAAATAAAATTATTCTATACTAAATATAATAGTGAAATTAACTCTCTGAAATTAACACTCTGAAATTAACTCTCTGAAATTAACTCTCTGAAATTACTCTTTTACATTTAACTTCTGTGAAAATTACTGTTTCACTAAAAAATGTATCACTGGTGTCTGAAGTATTCACTGTGTTTTGTGTTAATTCTGGCTTGATACTAGTTAACTGTTAATAAGTTAATAATTCTGACTTTTCAAATGTTTACAAATTACTTAAAAAGACAAACTCTGTACTTAACCAAATTTTCTATGGCGAAATCCTTAGAGACGTGTCCTAAAGACGTGTCTTTCTGGCTACTTCTTCTAGGATGAAAACTAGGCGTGGAGAACTTGGAGTCGCGACACACCGGTTCAAGGGTGGATGTTACGAACTAGAAGTCGTGACACGCCGGTCAAATGGTTTTATCCTGATGCAGGGTAATTTCTATCCTGGCCAAAGAGTGGCCACTTGTTAAAATCCTCTTCTTAAAATATTCTTCTAATCTTCGTAGTAGGTCGCCAAATGTTTATCCTGCTTCTTATATGTGCTTATGGGTGCTTCGTATCGACGAGGCGTTCTTGTTTAGAGGCAGCAACGGATATTTCTTCTATAACATTCTAATTATTTTCTCTCGCTTTATGATCGACAGTTGTTAATTCTTCTCTTTCTATAATACTCTGATACTTTCTCTTGGTACTAAAATTATCGGCTTTTCTTTTATAACTTATCGACTTAACTGACTAAGTTCTTCTGAAGAGAGCACGGCTCGAAGGGAAAATAAAAAGTTTGTCTTACTGTAGTTTACTTCTAAAAATGTACAGGTAGTGCTCTGAATTTACAGGGGTAGAGGTTCGATCTCTTTCGACCATAGCTCAGGCCGGAATCTAAAAAGTTAAGGAGGCAAGGGGCCTCTGCCCCCTCTTCGCAGCGAAGCTGCTAACAAGGGAGTCTCGTAGCAGTGACCAAAGCCGAGAGCCGTAATGAAGTGCCGTTCATTTTACAAATACATGTATAATATAAGCCTAAGTGTGGGGGAAGGCAGTGAAGGTTAAGTTCCCCCCTTTTAAACACATGATCAGATGTTTGAAAAATTCAAATAAAAATAAAAAACTAATTTGTATTTTTCGCCGAGTCTACATTTATGAAGGCGATATTATTCATAGTAGTACATAAGTACAATTTGAGTACATGACTGAGTACGTATTAATTTTTGTTAATTACAATTACGATTACAATTATGGATTACTTCACATTCGCTTATGATTGTCCATTAAAGTTCTATTAAAGTACATTCTTTATATATTAAATCATTACATTTAATTACAGTTTCAATGAAGTACATTACGTTGTTTACCATTCTTACAGTGTTTTTATATATTTCTATATGGTTATAATATATGGTTATAATATATGGTTATAATATATGGTTATTATATATGGTTATTATATATGGTTATTAGTACAACACAAGTACATGAGACATGACACACATGATATAACATAACGCATGATAATGTTATAAATTCGAATCAGAGCGAAAGGAGATTTTTTATCTTTGAAGCGTTCGCTTCTGCCATAGTTCGCGGAATTTGATAACTTAACTAAGCATTTTCGAGTTCAATGCGGGATGTGATATAATAAAAATAATTAAAAAAATAATACGAGAACGTATTTGTGCGTTTTCGAACGAATGCCTAAAGTTTTGCTTTTCATAGACTGACACGAGTAAAAATGAATATTTAATAAAATTTATATAGGGTAATGGTCAAGTTAAGATATGGACGTATAGTTGAATAGGGTTGAATAATAATATTTATACTACAGAGCATATAAATAATGACTTCTATAGAGTGTACACTTTTTATTATGATGTTAAAGAATTTTCATACATTGAATACTGGAGATATGATGAAGGGAAATTAATGACGGGAAAATGTGACGTCATAGTTATTGAATTTGTACGTATAGTACAAATCATTATTAGGAAGATTTACAAGAACGAATTAGAGAGAAAGAGTGGGTATTAATGAATAAGAAGTACAAATCGAAATTCTATCCAAACTCGCTTCGGCGATTTTGGTTTCTCATGTAAAATGAATATGGATTATTCATTGTTCATTTTTACAGTGTTCCCCCTAAAGTGGTATTAATTAATACAATAATATAATACAATTAATACAATACAATTGAGAAAATAACATCGAACGAATTCAAATTACATGATAACGATTTTTTTTTTTTTTTTTTTTTACAATAAATTTTATACAGAACGAGTTCGGGTGGTTGGGTACAATGCAGAGTAATTAAATTTTTAACATGACACTTCCTTAGAGAGTTTTATAAAGTATAAAAATTTAAAGATTAAAACTTTAATTTTAGGCAAACAATTAAGTTAGACAAACAATGATAGTTAAATTTTTTTACAAACTTTATTTTTCTGTGGGAAAAATTACATACATAATAAGTAGTAGATAACAGGGAAAACGTAAATCGTACAATCTATAAACTAATTTTTATTGAATATTGTAGGTACCAATCGAATTACGTAGTGGATGATGTATAGACCTGTGGTCTAATGTGTATTTATGTTACTAGGTACAAGTGTGTATCTTACAATTTCGAGGGACAGATTAGCTGAGAGGATTGTTCAATTAACTGAAAAATGCATGAGCAAGATATATTAGAAAGCAAAAATGATTAAGACTAAATAGCATAGTTAGCACTTACACGTAATGAAATAGTTTATTGTGATATCCAATGATTTTAGCATAAGGTTTGTCTATATAGTATATATAGTGTGCATACATGCGTGTGTATGTGTAGGGATTTGGAAGGTTTTTGAATTAACAAAGTTTTAAAAATAATGTATAATAATTAAGATGGGTTTAGGGTTATAAGATCTTTTAAGTTTAAGTCAGTTATTGTTATTATTATTATCATTATTATTATTTTATAAAATCCTTTAAGCTCAAGGTCAATTATTATAAAATTCTAAATTACAGGTAGTATTAATGATGGTGTATGCATATGAGTTTAATGTGAAAGTGACTTGAGGTACGGAAAGAAAATGAATTCGAATATGTGTCAAAAGTAATAGAATTCAATTAGGATTATCGATTGTACGTAATTAAATCAGTTACACATATATTAAGATAATAAAAAACGTACTTAGAGGACCTTACAAGTAATGAAGTAAATCTCACGGTTTTAAAATTGAATTTTGAAACACAATTAATTAAATTCGACTACGACAATTACTCAGTATTAATTGAATTAAAAAATAAAAAAATAAAAATTGAAAATAGAAATCAATTATAAACTATAATGAACTAAACATATAATATTCTTAAAAATATAAAAACACAACTTAACATAAATTGAGGTTATGTTCCATCGTACCAAAGAGGAATTAACCAGGGTTGAACCATTTCTCTGGTTGACACACTTCAACTGGGGTTGGGGTTGTTAAAATAAAATAAAATAAAAAGACAAAGTTTGGAGTACGACATTCGGGGGAATTGAGTGACTAAGCGGGGGGTATAAGTCTGAAATTGACAATACGTCTTTCGTGAGCACTTTGCTCTTTTTTTTTTTTTTTTTTAAAGATTGCTTGTCACAATACTTAGAACAAAAATTAAAAGAGTTGAACCAAAACGGAGCGAGGCATGTTCCTCATATACATTACAATAATTATCCAAATCGTTACAACCTTTGTAAAAACGGTTTTCGTTACAAATAATAAATTACATAACTATATATTTATATACGCAACAATGCATGAAAAGGAAAAGACAAATCGGTGAATTTCCTTCTTACAAACAAAGAAAAAAAGATTAACTAAAGACAGAAACGGGTCAATTCAGTTTGAATTAATTCTCCTTTACAACAAAAAAAAAAGGTTGAATTAAATTCGTAAATACATTTTCTTAAATTAAATTCTCTAATTACAAAGAAAAAGTTGAATTCAATTGACTGCATTGAAATGACTGGGGACTTGAAACTTGAAATTGACTGAGACTTGAAACTTGAAAATTGACTGAAACTTGAAATAAAACTGACTGAGACTTGAAACTTGTAAACTGGACTTGAAATTGAAACTGTAACTTGAACTCTTATCAAGTATCTTGAAACTGAAACTGTAACTTGAACTCTTATCAAGTATCTTGAAACTGAAACTGTAACTTGAACTCTTATCAAGTATCTTGAAACTGAAACTGTAACTTGAACTCTTATCAAGTATCTTGAAACTGAAACTGTAACTTGAACTCTTATCAAGTATCTTGAAACTGAAACTGTAACTTGAACTCTTATCAAGTATCTTGAAACTGAAACTGTAACTTGAACTCTTATCAAGTATCTTGAAAGTGAAACTGTAACTTGAACTCTTATCAAGTATCTTGAAACTGAAACTGTACCTTGAACTCTTATCAAGTATCTTGAAACTAACTTGAACTCTTATCAAGTATCTTGAAACTAACTTGAACTCTTATCAAGTATCTTGAAACTAACTTGAACTCTTATCAAGTATCTTGAAACTAACTTGAACTCTTATCAAGTATCTTGAAACTAACTTGAACTCTATCAAGTATCTTGAAACTAACTTGAACTCTATCAAGTATCTTGAAACTAACTTGAACTCTATCAAGTATCTTGAACTAACTTGAACTCTATCAAGTATCTTGAAACTAACTTGAACTCTATCAAGTATCTTGAAACTAACTTGAACTCTTATCAAGTATCTTGAAACTAACTTGAACTCTTATCAAGTATCTTGAAACTAACTTGAACTCTATCAAGTATCTTGAAACTAACTTGAACTCTATCAGTATCTTGAAACTAACTTGAACTCTATCAAGTATCTTGAAACTAACTTGAACTCTATCAAGTATCTTGAAACTAACTTGAACTCTATCAAGTATCTTGAAACTAACTTGAACTCTATCAAGTATCTTGAAAAACTTGAACTCTATCAAGTATCTTGAAACTAACTTGAACTCTATCATGTATCTTGAAACTAACTTGAACTCTATCAAGTATCTTGAAACTACTTGAACTCTCTCAAGTATCTTGAAACTAACTTGAACTCTATCAAGTATCTTGAAACTACCTTCAACTCTATCAAGATATCTTGAAACTAACTTGAAGCTGTTCTCAAGTATCTCTATAACTCTATAAACTCTCTGTAAACTCTCTCTTTCTTAATTTGCAGGTCAATTCAATTCAATAATTTGAAAAAATTGTAAACAAAAATAAAAAATGTAAACAATATTTCACTCTAATGTACGCGAAGGTACTGTACTATTATGTTTGGTACATAAAATAAAATTATTCTATACTAAATATAATAGTGAAATTAACTCTCTGAAATTAACACTCTGAAATTAACTCTCTGAAATTAACTCTCTGAAATTAACTCTTTTACATTTAACTTCTGTGAAAATTACTGTTTCACTAAAAAATGTATCACTGGTGTCTGAAGTATTCACTGTGTTTTGTGTTAATTCTGGCTTGATACTAGTTAACTGTTAATAAGTTAATAATACTGACTTTTCAAATGTTTACAAATTACTTAAAAAGACAAACTCTGTACTTAACCAAATTTTCTATGGCGAAATCCTTAGAGACGTGTCCTAAAGACGTGTCTTTCTGGCTACTTCTTCTGGATGAAAACTAGGCGTGGAGAACTTGGAGTCGCGACACACCGGTTCA
Source organism: Bathynomus jamesi (assembly GCA_023014485.1). NCBI lineage: Eukaryota > Metazoa > Arthropoda > Malacostraca > Isopoda > Cirolanidae > Bathynomus > Bathynomus jamesi. Next base: position 21,853 of record JAJOZX010017935.1, read on the forward strand.
AGGGTGGATGTTACGAACTAGAAGTCGTGACACGCCGGTCAAATGGTTTTATCCTGATGCAGGGTAATTTCTATCCTGGCCAAAGAGTGGCCACTTGTTAAAATCCTCTTCTTAAAATATTCTTCTAATCTTGGTAGTAGGGTCGCCAAATGTTTATCCTGCTTCTTATATGTGCTTATGGGGTGCTTCGTATCGACGAGGCGTTCTTGTTTAGAGAGGCAGCAACGGATATTTCTTCTATAACATTCTAATTTTTCTCTCGCTTTATGGTCGACAGTTGTTAATTCTTCTCTTTCTATAATACTCTGATACTTTCTCTTGGTACTAAAATTATCGGCTTTTCTTTTATAACTTATCGACTTAACTGACTAAGTTCTTCTGAAGAGAGCACGGCTCGAAGGGGAAAATAAAAAGTTTGTCTTACTGTAGTTTACTTCTAAAAATGTACAGGTAGTGCTCTGAATTTACAGGGGTAGAGGTTCGACCTCTTTCGACCATAGCTCAGGCCGGAATCTAAAAAGTTAAGGAGGCAAGGGGCCTCTGCCCCCTCTTCGCAGCGAAGCTGCTAACAAGGGAGTCTCGTAGCAGTGACCAAAGCCGAGAGCCGTAATGAAGTGCCGTTCATTTTACAAATACATGTATAATATAAGCCTAAGTGTTGGGGGAAGGCAGTTGAAGGTTAAGTTCCCCCCTTTTAAACACATGATCAGATGTTTGAAAAATTCAAAATAAAAATAAAAAACTAATTTGTATTTTTCGCCGAGTCTACATTTATGAAGGCGATATTATTTCATAGTAGTACATAAGTACAATTTGAGTACATGACTGAGTACGTATTAATTTTTGTTAATTACAATTACGATTACAATTATGGATTACTTCACATTCGCTTATGATTGTCCATTACAGTTCTATTAAAGTACATTCTTACATTATATATTAAATCATTACATTTAATTACAGTTTCAATGAAGTACATTACGTTGTTTACCATTCTTACAGTGTTTTTATATATTTCTATATGGTTATAATATATGGTTATAATATATGGTTATTATATATGGTTATTATATATGGTTATATATGGTTATTAGTACAACACAAGTACATGAGACATGACACACATGATATAACATAACGCATGATAATGTTATAAATTCGAATCAGAGCGAAAGGAGATTTTTTATCTTTGAAGCGTTCGCTTCTGCCATAGTTCGCGGAATTTGATAACTTAACTAAGCATTTTCGAGTTCAATGCGGGTGATATAATAAAAAATAATTAAAAAAATAATACGAGAACGTATTTGTGCGTTTTCGAACGAATGCCTAAAGTTTTGCTTTTCATAGACTGACACGAGTAAAAATGAATATTTAATAAAATTTATATAGGGTAATGGTCAAGTTAAGATATGGACGTATAGTTGAATAGGGTTGAATAATAATATTTATACTACAGACATATAAATAATGACTTCTATAGAGTGTACACTTTTTATTATGATGTTAAAGAATTTTCATACATTGAATACTGGAGATATGATGAAGGGAAATTAATGACGGGAAAATGTGACGTCATAGTTATTGAATTTGTACGTATAGTACAAATCATTATTAGGAAGATTTACAAGAACGAATTAGAGACAAAGAGTGGGTATTAATGAATAAGAAGTACAAATCGAAATTCTATCCAAAACTCGCTTCGGCGATTTTGGTTTCTCATGTAAAAATGAATATGGATTATTCATTGTTCATTTTTACAGTGTTCCCCCTCTAAAGTGGTATTAATTAATACAATAATATAATACAATTAATACAATACAATTGAGAAAATAACATCGAACGAATTCAAATTACATGATAACGATTTTTTTTTTTTTTTTTTTTTTTTTACAATACAAATTTTATACAGAACGAGTTCGGGTGGTTGGGTACAATGCAGAGTAATTAAATTTTTAACATGACACTTGCTTAGAGTTTTATAAAGTATAAAAATTTAAAGATTAAAACTTTAATTTTAGGCAAACAATTAAGTTAGACAAACAATGATAGTTAAATTTTTTACAAACTTTTATTTTTCTGTGGGAAAAATTACATACATAATGAGTAGTAGATAACAGGGAAAAACGTAAATCGTACAATCTATAAACTAATTTTTATTGACTATTGTAGGTACAAATCGAATTACGTAGTGGATGATGTATAGACCTGTGGTCTAATGTGTATTTATGTGTACTAGGTACAAAGTGTGTATCTTACAATTTCGAGGGACAGATTAGCTGAGAGGATTGTCAATTAACTGAATAAATGCATGAGCAAGATATATTAGAAAGCAAAAATGATTAAGACTAAATAGCATAGTTAGCACTTACACGTAATGAAATAGTTTATTGTGATATCCAATGATTTTAGCATAAGGTTTGTCTATATAGTATATAGTGTGCATACATGCGTGTGTATGTGTAGGGATTTGGAAGGTTTTTGAATTAACAAAGTTTTAAAAATAATGTATAATAATTTAAGATGGGTTTAGGTTATAAGATCTTTTAAGTTTAAGTCAGTTATTGTTATTATTATTATCATTATTATTATTTTATAAAATCCTTTAAGCTCAAGGTCAATTATTATAAAATTCTAAATTACAGGTAGTATTAATGATGGTGTATGCATATGAGTTTAATGTGAAAGTGACTTGAGGTACGGAAAGAAAATGAATTCGAATATGTGTCAAAAGTAATAGAATTCAATTAGGATTATCGATTGTACGTAATTAAATCAGTTACACATATATTAAGATAATAAAAAAACGTACTTAGAGGACCTTACAAGTAATGAAAGTAAATCTCACGGTTTTAAAATTGAATTTTGACACACAATTAATTAAATTCGACTACGACAATTACTCAGTATTAATCGAATTAAAAATAAAAAAATAAAAATTGAAAATAGAAATCAATTATAAACTATAATGAACTAAACATATAATATTCTTAAAAATATAAAAACACAACTTAACATAAATTGAGGTTATGTTCCATCGTACCAAAGAGGAATTAACCAGGGTTGAACCATTTCTCTGGTTGACACAGTTCAACTGGGTTGGGGGTGTTAAAATAAAATAAAAAGACAAAGTTTGGAGTACGACATTCGGGGGAATTGAGTGACTAAGCGGGGGGTATAAGTCTGAAATTGACAATACGTCTTTCGTGAGCACTTTGCTCTTTTTTTTTTTTTTTTTTTTTAAAGATTGCTTGTCACACTACTTAGAACAAAAATTAAAAGAGTTGAACCAAAACGGAGCGACGGCATGTTCCTCATATACATTACAATAATTATCCAAATCGTTACAACCTTTGTAAAAACGGTTTTCGTTACAAATAATAAATTACATAACTATATATTTATATACGCAACAATGCATGAAAAGGAAAAGACAAATCGGTGAATTTCCTTCTTACAAACAAAGAAAAAAAAGATTAACTAAAGACAGAAACGGGTCAATTCAGGTTGAATTTAATTCTCTTTTACAACAAAAAAAAAAAGGTTGAATTAAATTCTTAAATTACATTTTCTTAAATTAAATTCTCTTAAATTACAAAGAAAAAGTTGAATTCAATTGACTGCATTGAAATGACTGGGGACTTGAAACTTGAAAATTGACTGAGACTTGAAACTTGAAAATTGACTGAAACTTGAAATAAAACTGACTGAGACTTGAAACTTGAAAACTGAGACTTGAAATTGAAACTGTAACTTGAACTCTTATCAAGTATCTTGAAACTGAAACTGTAACTTGAACTCTTATCAAGTATCTTGAAACTGAAACTGTAACTTGAACTCTTATCAAGTATCTTGAAACTGAAACTGTAACTTGAACTCTTATCAAGTATCTTGAAACTGAAACTGTAACTTGAACTCTTATCAAGTATCTTGAAACTGAAACTGTAACTTGAACTCTTATCAAGTATCTTGAAACTGAAACTGTAACTTGAACTCTTATCAAGTATCTTGAAAGTGAAACTGTAACTTGAACTCTTATCAAGTATCTTGAAACTGAAACTGTACTTGAACTCTTATCAAGTATCTTGAAACTAACTTGAACTTATCAAGTATCTTGAAACTAACTTGAACTTATCAAGTATCTTGAAACTAACTTGAACTCTATCAAGTATCTTGAAACTAACTTGAACTCTATCAAGTATCTTGAAACTAACTTGAACTCTATCAAGTATCTTGAAACTAACTTGAACTCTATCAAGTATCTTGAAACTAACTTGAACTCTATCAAGTATCTTGAAACTAACTTGAACTCTATCAAGTATCTTGAAACTAACTTGAACTCTATCAAGTATCTTGAAACTAACTTGAACTCTATCAAGTATCTTGAAACTAACTTGAACTCTATCAAGTATCTTGAAACTAACTTGAACTCTATCAAGTATCTTGAAACTAACTTGAACTCTATCAAGTATCTTGAAACTAACTTGAACTCTATCAAGTATCTTGAAACTAACTTGAACTCTATCAAGTATCTTGAAACTAACTTCAACTCTATCAAATATCTTGAAACTAACTTGAACTGTTCTCAAGTATCTCTATAACTCTATAAACTCTCTGTAAACTCTCTTTTTAATTTGCAGGTCAATTCAATTCAATAATTTAAAAAATTGTAAACAAAATAAAAAATGTAAACAATATTTCACTCTAATGTACGCGAAGGTACTGTACTATTATGTTTGGTACATAAAATAAAATTATTCTATACTAATATAATAGTAATAACTCTGAAATTAACACTCTGAAATTAACTCTCTGAAATTAACTCTCTGAAATTAACTCTTTTACATTTAACTTCTGTGAAAATTACTGTTTCACTAAAAAATGTATCACTGGTGTCTGAAGTTTCACTGTGTTTTGTGTTAATTCTGGCTTGATACTAGTTAACTGTTAATAAGTTAATAATACTGACTTTTCAAATGTTTACAAATTACTTAAAAAGACAAACTCTGTACTTAACCAAATTTTCTATGGCGAAATCCTTAGAGACGTGTCCTAAAGACGTGTCTTTCTGGCTACTTCTTCGGATGAAAACTAGGCGTGGAGAACTTGGAGTCGCGACACACCGGTTCAAGGGTGGATGTTACGAACTAGAAGTCGTGACACGCCGGTCAAATGGTTTTATCCTGATGCAGGGTAATTTCTATCCTGGCCAAAGAGTGGCCACTTGTTAAAATCCTCTCTTAAAATATTCTTCTAATCTTGTAGTAGGGTCGCCAAATGTTTATCCTGCTTCTTATATGTGCTTATGGGGTGCTTCGTATCGACGAGGCGTTCTTGTTTAGAGGCAGCAACGGATATTTTTCTATAACATTCTAATTTTTTCTCTCGCTTTATGGTCGACAGTTGTTAATTCTTCTCTTTCTATAATACTCTGATACTTTCTCTTGGTACTAAAATTATCGGCTTTTCTTTTATAACTTATCGACTTAACTGACTAAGTTCTTCTGAAGAGAGCACGGCTCGAAGGGGAAATAAAAAGTTTGTCTTACTGTAGTTTACTTCTAAAAATGTACAGGTAGTGCTCTGAATTTACAGGGGTAGAGGTTCGACCTCTTTCGACCATAGCTCAGGCCGGAATCTAAAAAGTTAAGGAGGCAAGGGCCTCTGCCCCCTCTTCGCAGCGAAGCTGCTAACAAGGGAGTCTCGTAGCAGTGACCAAAGCCGAGAGCCGTAATGAAGTGCCGTTCATTTTACAAATACATGTATAATATAAGCCTAAGTGTTGGGGGAAGGCAGTTGAAGGTTAAGTTCCCCCCTTTTAAACACATGATCAGATGTTTGAAAATTCAAATAAAAAAAAAAACTAATTTGTATTTTTCGCCGAGTCTACATTTATGAAGGCGATATTATTTCATAGTAGTACATAAGTACAATTTGAGTACATGACTGAGTACGTATTAATTTTGTTAATTACAATTACGATTACAATTATGGATTACTTCACATTCGCTTATGATTGTCCATTACAGTTCTATTAAAGTACATCTTACTTATATATTAAATCATTACATTAATTACAGTTTCAATGAAGTACATTACGTTGTTTACCATTCTTACAGTGTTTTATATATTTCTATATGGTTATAATTATTTAATATATGGTTATAATATATGGTTATTATATATGGTTATTATATATGGTTATTAGTACAACACAAGTACATGAGACATGACACACATGATATAACATAACGCATGATAATGTTATAAATTCGAATCAGAGCGAAAGGAGATTTTTTATCTTTGAAGCGTTCGCTTCTGCCATAGTTCGCGGAATTTGATAACTTAACTAAGCATTTTCGAGTTCAATGCGGGAGGTGATATAATAAAAAATAATTAAAAAAATAATACGAGAACGTATTTGTGCGTTTTCGAACGAATGCCTAAAGTTTTGCTTTTCATAGACTGACACGAGTAAAAATGAATATTTAATAAAATTTATATAGGGTAATGGTCAAGTTAAGATATGGACGTATAGTTGAATAGGGTTGAATAATAATATTTATACTACATAGCATATAATAATGACTTCTATAGAGTGTACACTTTTTATTATGATGTTAAAGAATTTTCATACATTGAATACTGGAGATATGATGAAGGGAAATTAATGACGGGAAAATGTGACGTCATAGTTATTGAATTTGTACGTATAGTACAAATCATTATTAGGAAGATTTACAAGAACGAATTAGAGACAAAGAGTGGGTATTAATGAATAAGAAGTACAAATCGAAATTCTATCCAAAACTCGCTTCGGCGATTTTGGTTTCTCATGTAAAAATGAATATGGATTATTCATTGTTCATTTTTACAGTGTTCCCCCTCTAAAGTGGTATTAATTAATACAATAATATAATACAATTAATACAATACAATTGAGAAAATAACATCGAACGAATTCAAATTACATGATAACGATTTTTTTTTTTTTTTTTTTTTTTACAATACAATTTTATACAGAACGAGTTCGGGTGGTTGGGTACAATGCAGAGTAATTAAATTTTTAACATGACACTTGCTTAGAGAGTTTTATAAAGTATAAAAATTTAAAGATTAAAACTTTAATTTTAGGCAAACAATTAAGTTAGACAAACAATGATAGTTAAATTTTTTACAAACTTTTATTTTCTGTGGGAAAAATTACATACATAATGAGTAGTAGATAAAAGGGAAAAACGTAAATCGTACAATCTATAAACTAATTTTTATTGACTATTGTAGGTACAAATCGAATTACGTAGTGGATGATGTATAGACCTGTGGTCTAATGTGTATTTATGTGTACTAGGTACAAAGTGTGTATCTTACAATTTCGAGGGACAGATTAGCTGAGAGGATTGTTCAATTAACTGAATAAATGCATGAGCAAGATATATTAGAAAGCAAAAATGATTAAGACTAAATAGCATAGTTAGCACTTACACGTAATGAAATAGTTTATTGTGATATCCAATGATTTTAGCATAAGGTTTGTCTAATAGTATATATAGTGTGCATACATGCGTGTGGTGTAGGGATTTGGAAGGTTTTTGAATTAACAAAGTTTTAAAAATAATGTATAATAATTTAAGATGGGTTTAGGGTTATAAGATCTTTTAAGTTTAAGTCAGTTATTGTTATTATTATTATCATTATTATTATTTTATAAAATCCTTTAAGCTCAGGTCAAATTATAAAATTCTAAATTACAGGTAGTATTAATGATGGTGTATGCATATGAGTTTAATGTGAAAGTGACTTGAGGTACGGAAAGAAAATGAATTCGAATATGTGTCAAAAGTAATAGAATTCAATTAGGATTATCGATTGTACGTAATTAAATCAGTTACACATATATTAAGATAATAAAAAAACGTACTTAGAGGACCTTACAAGTAATGAAAGTAAATCTCACGTTTTAAAATTGAATTTTGACACACAATTAATTAAATTCGACTACGACAATTACTCAGTATTAATCGAATTAAAAAAAAAAAATAAAATTGAAAATAGAAATCAATTATAAACTATAATGAACTAAACATAATATTCTTAAAATATAAAACACAACTTAACATAAATTGAGGTTATGTTCCATCGTACCAAAGAGGAATTAACCAGGGTTGAACCATTCTCTGGTTGACACAGTTCAACTGGGTTGGGGTGTTAAATAAAAAAATAAAAGACAAAGTTTGGAGTACGACATTCGGGGGAATTGAGTGACTAAGCGGGGGGTATAAGTCTGAAATTGACAATACGTCTTTCGTGAGCACTTTGCTCTTTTTTTTTTTTTTTTTTAAGATTGCTTGTCACACTACTTAGAACAAAATTAAAGAGTTGAACCAAAACGGAGCGACGGCATGTTCCTCATATACATTACAATAATTATCCAAATCGTTACAACCTTTGTAAAAACGGTTTTCGTTACAAATAATAAATTACATAACTATATATTTATATACGCAACAATACATGAAAAGGAAAAGCAAATCGGTGAATTTCCTTCTTACAAACAAAGAAAAAAAGATTAACTAAAGACAGAAACGGGTCAATTCAGGTTGAATTTAATTCTCTTTTACAAAAAAAAAAGGTTGAATTAAATTCTTAAATTACATTTTCTTAAATTAAATTCTCTTAAATTACAAAGAAAAAGTTGAATTCAATTGACTGCATTGAAATGACTGGGACTTGAAACTTGAAAATTGACTGACTTGAAACTTGAAAATTGACTGAAACTTGAAATAAACTGACTGAGATGAACTTGTAAACTGAGACTTGAAATTGAAACTGTAACTTGAACTCTATCAAGTATCTTGAAACTGAAACTGTAACTTGAACTCTTATCAAGTATCTTGAAACTGAAACTGTAACTTGAACTCTTATCAAGTATCTTGAAACTGAAACTGTAACTTGAACTCTTATCAAGTATCTTGAAACTGAAACTGTAACTTGAACTCTATCAAGTATCTTGAAACTGAAACTGTAACTTGAACTCTTATCAAGTATCTTGAAACTGAAACTGTAACTTGAACTCTTATCAAGTATCTTGAAACTGAAACTGTACTTGAACTCTTATCAAGTATCTTGAAACTGAAACTGTACTTGAACTCTTATCAAGTATCTTGAAACTAACTTGAACTCTTATCAAGTATCTTGAAACTAACTTGAACTCTTATCAAGTATCTTGAAACTAACTTGAACTCTTATCAAGTATCTTGAAACTAACTTGAACTCTTATCAAGTATCTTGAAACTAACTTGAACTCTATCAAGTATCTTGAAACTAACTTGAACTCTATCAAGTATCTTGAAACTAACTTGAACTCTATCAAGTATCTTGAAACTAACTTGAACTCTATCAAGTATCTTGAAACTAACTTGAACTCTATCAAGTATCTTGAAACTAACTTGAACTCTATCAAGTATCTTGAAACTAACTTGAACTCTATCAAGTATCTTGAAACTAACTTGAACTCTATCAAGTATCTTGAAACTAACTTGAACTCTATCAAGTATCTTGAAACTAACTTGAACTCTATCAAGTATCTTGAAACTAACTTGAACTCTATCAAGTATCTTGAAACTAACTTGAACTCTATCAAGTATCTTGAAATAACTTGAACTCTATCAAGTATCTTGAAACTAACTTGAACTCTATCAAGTATCTTGAAACACTTGAACTCTATCAAGTATCTTGAAACTAACTTGAACTCTAAAGTATCTTGAAACTAACTTGAACTCTATCAAGTATCTTGAAACTAACTTGAACTCTATCAGTATCTTGAAACTAACTTGAACTCTATCAGATATCTTGAAACTAACTTGAAGCTGTTCTCAAGTATCTCTATAACTCTATAAACTCTCTGTAAACTCTCTCTTTCTTAATTTGCAGGTCAATTCAATTCAATAATTTGAAAAAATTGTAAACAAAAATTAAAAAATGTAAACAATATTTCACTCTAATGTACGCGAAGGTACTGTACTATTATGTTTGGTACATAAAATAAAATTATTCTATACTAAATATAATAGTGAAATTAACTCTCTGAAATTAACACTCTGAAATTAACTCTCTGAAATTAACTCTCTGAAATTAACTCTTTTACATTTAACTTCTGTGAAAATTACTGTTTCACTAAAAAATGTATCACTGGTGTCTGAAGTATTCACTGTGTTTTGTGTTAATTCTGGCTTGATACTAGTTAACTGTTAATAAGTTAATAATACTGACTTTTCAAATGTTTACAAATTACTTAAAAAGACAAACTCTGTACTTAACCAAATTTTCTATGGCGAAATCCTTAGAGACGTGTCCTAAAGACGTGTCTTTCTGGCTACTTCTTTGGATGAAAACTAGGCGTGGAGAACTTGGAGTCGCGACACACCGGTTCAAGGGTGGATGTTACGAACTAGAAGTCGTGACACGCCGGTCAAATGGTTTTATCCTGATGCAGGGTAATTTCTATCCTGGCCAAAGAGTGGCCACTTGTTAAAATCCTCTTCTTAAAATATTCTTCTAATCTTGGTAGTAGGGTCGCCAAATGTTTATCCTGCTTCTTATATGTGCTTATGGGGTGCTTCGTATCGACGAGGCGTTCTTGTTTAGAGGCAGCAACGGATATTTCTTCTATAACATTCTAATTATTTTCTCTCGCTTTATGTCGACAGTTGTTAATTCTTCTCTTTCTATAATACTCTGATACTTTCTCTTGGTACTAAAATTATCGGCTTTTCTTTTATAACTTATCGACTTAACTGACTAAGTTCTTCTGAAGAGAGCACGGCTCGAAGGGGAAAATAAAAAGTTTGTCTTACTGTAGTTTACTTCTAAAAATGTACAGGTAGTGCTCTGAATTTACAGGGGTAGAGGTTCGACCTCTTTCGACCATAGCTCAGGCCGGAATCTAAAAAGTTAAGGAGGCAAGGGGCCTCTGCCCCCTCTTCGCAGCGAAGCTGCTAACAAGGGAGTCTCGTAGCAGTGACCAAAGCCGAGAGCCGTAATGAAGTGCCGTTCATTTTACAAATACATGTATAATATAAGCCTAAGTGTTGGGGGAAGGCAGTTGAAGGTTAAGTTCCCCCCTTTTAAACACATGATCAGATGTTTGAAAAATTCAAAATAAAAATAAAAAACTAATTTGTATTTTTCGCCGAGTCTACATTTATGAAGGCGATATTATTTCATAGTAGTACATAAGTACAATTTGAGTACATGACTGAGTACGTATTAATTTTTGTTAATTACAATTACGATTACAATTATGGATTACTTCACATTCGCTTATGATTGTCCATTAAGTTCTATTAAAGTACATTCTTACATTATATATTAAATCATTACATTTAATTACAGTTTCAATGAAGTACATTACGTTGTTTACCATTCTTACAGTGTTTTTATATATTTCTATATGGTTATAATATATGGTTATAATATATGGTTATAATATATGGTTATTATATATGGTTATTATATATGGTTATTAGTACAACACAAGTACATGAGACATGACACACATGATATAACATAACGCATGATAATGTTATAAATTCGAATCAGAGCGAAAGGAGATTTTTTATCTTTGAAGCGTTCGCTTCTGCCATAGTTCGCGGAATTTGATAACTTAACTAAGCATTTTCGAGTTCAATGCGGGATGTGATATAATAAAAAATAATTAAAAAAATAATACGAGAACGTATTTGTGCGTTTTCGAACGAATGCCTAAAGTTTTGCTTTTCATAGACTGACACGAGTAAAAATGAATATTTAATAAAATTTATATAGGGTAATGGTCAAGTTAAGATATGGACGTATAGTTGAATAGGGTTGAATAATAATATTTATACTACAGAGCATATAAATAATGACTTCTATAGAGTGTACACTTTTTATTATGATGTTAAAGAATTTTCATACATTGAATACTGGAGATATGATGAAGGGAAATTAATGACGGGAAAATGTGACGTCATAGTTATTGAATTTGTACGTATAGTACAAATCATTATTAGGAAGATTTACAAGAACGAATTAGAGACAAAGAGTGGGTATTAATGAATAAGAAGTACAAATCGAAATTCTATCCAAAACTCGCTTCGGCGATTTTGGTTTCTCATGTAAAAATGAATATGGATTATTCATTGTTCATTTTTACAGTGTTCCCCCTCTAAAGTGGTATTAATTAATACAATAATATAATACAATTAATACAATACAATTGAGAAAATAACATCGAACGAATTCAAATTACATGATAACGATTTTTTTTTTTTTTTTTTTTTTTTACAATACAAATTTTATACAGAACGAGTTCGGGTGGTTGGGTACAATGCAGAGTAATTAAATTTTTAACATGACACTTGCTTAGAGAGTTTTATAAAGTATAAAAATTTAAAGATTAAAACTTTAATTTTAGGCAAACAATTAAGTTAGACAAACAATGATAGTTAAATTTTTTTACAAACTTTTATTTTTCTGTGGGAAAAATTACATACATAATAGTAGTAGATAAAGGGAAAAACGTAAATCGTACAATCTATAAACTAATTTTTATTGATATTGTAGGTACAATCGAATTACGTAGTGGATGATGTATAGACCTGTGGTCTAATGTGTATTTATGTGTACTAGGTACAAAGTGTGTATCTTACAATTTCGAGGGACAGATTAGCTGAGAGGATTGTTCAATTAACTGAATAAATGCATGAGCAAGATATATTAGAAAGCAAAAATGATTAAGACTAAATAGCATAGTTAGCACTTACACGTAATGAAATAGTTTATTGTGATATCCAATGATTTTAGCATAAGGTTTGTCTATATAGTATATATAGTGTGCATACATGCGTGTGTATGTGTAGGGATTTGGAAGGTTTTTGAATTAACAAAGTTTTAAAAATAATGTATAATAATTTAAGATGGGTTTAGGGTTATAAGATCTTTTAAGTTTAAGTCAGTTATTGTTATTATTATTATCATTATTATTATTTTTATAAAATCCTTTAAGCTCAAGGTCAATTATTATAAAATTCTAAATTACAGGTAGTATTAATGATGGTGTATGCATATGAGTTTAATGTGAAAGTGACTTGAGTACGGAAAGAAAATGTCGAAATGTGTCAAAAGTAATAGAATTCAATTAGGATTATCGATTGTACGTAATTAAATCAGTTACACATATATTAAGATAATAAAAAAACGTACTTAGAGGACCTTACAAGTAATGAAAGTAAATCTCACGGTTTTAAAATTGAATTTTGAAACACAATTAATTAAATTCGACTACGACAATTACTCAGTATTAATGAATTAAAAAATAAAAAAATAAAAATTGAAAATAGAAATCAATTATAAAACTATAATGAACTAAACATATAATATTCTTAAAAATATAAAAACACAACTTAACATAAATGAGGTTATGTTCCATCGTACCAAAGAGGAATTAACCAGGGTTGAACCATTTCTCTGGTTGACACACTTCAACTGGGTTGGGTGTTAAAATAAAATAAATAAAAAGACAAAGTTTGGAGTACGACATTCGGGGGAATTGAGTGACTAAGCGGGGGGTATAAGTCTGAAATTGACAATACGTCTTTCGTGAGCACTTTGCTCTTTTTTTTTTTTTTTTTTTTTTAAAGATTGCTTGTCACACTACTTAGAACAAAATTAAAAGAGTTGAACCAAAACGGAGCGACGGCATGTTCCTCATATACATTACAATAATTATCCAAATCGTTACAACCTTTGTAAAAACGGTTTTCGTTACAAATAATAAATTACAAACTATATATTTATATACGCAACAATGCATGAAAAGGAAAAGACAAATCGGTGAATTTCCTTCTTACAAACAAAGAAAAAAAAGATTAACTAAAGACAGAAACGGGTCAATTCAGTTTGAATTTAATTCTCTTTACAACAAAAAAAAAGGTTGAATTAAATTCGTAAATTACATTTTCTTAAATTAAATCTCTTAAATTACAAAGAAAAAGTTGAATTCAATTGACTGCATTGAAATGAGACTGGGGACTTGAAAACTTGAAAATTGACTGAGACTTGAAACTTGAAAAATTGACTGAAACTTGAAATAAAACTGACTGAGACTTGAAACTTGAAAAACTGAGACTTGAAATTGAAACTGTAACTTGAACTCTTATCAAGTATCTTGAAACTGAAACTGTAACTTGAACTCTTATCAAGTATCTTGAAACTGAAACTGTAACTTGAACTCTTATCAAGTATCTTGAAACTGTAACTTGAACTCTTATCAAGTATCTTGAAACTAACTTGAACTCTTATCAAGTATCTTGAAACTAACTTGAACTCTTATCAAGTATCTTGAAACTAACTTGAACTCTTATCAAGTATCTTGAAACTAACTTGAACTCTTATCAAGTATCTTGAAACTAACTTGAACTCTTATCAAGTATCTTGAAACTAACTTGAACTTTATCAAGTATCTTGAAACTAACTTGAACTCTATCAAGTATCTTGAAACTAACTTGAACTCTATCAAGTATCTTGAAACTAACTTGAACTCTATCAAGTATCTTGAAACTAACTTGAACTCTATCAAGTATCTTGAAACTAACTTGAACTCTATCAAGTATCTTGAAACTAACTTGAACTCTATCAAGTATCTTGAAACTAACTTGAACTCTATCAAGTATCTTGAAACTAACTTGAACTCTATCAAGTATCTTGAAACTAACTTGAACTCTATCAAGTATCTTGAAACTAACTTGAACTCTATCAAGTATCTTGAAACTAACTTGAACTCTATCAAGTATCTTGAAACTAACTTGAACTCTATCAAGTATCTTGAAACTAACTTGAACTCTATCAAGTATCTTGAAACTAACTTGAACTCTATCAAGTATCTTGAAACTAACTTGAACTCTATCAAGTATCTTGAAACTAACTTGAACTCTATCAAGTATCTTGAAACTAACTTGAACTCTATCAAGTATCTTGAAACTACCTTCAACTCTATCAGATATCTTGAAACTAACTTGAAGCTGTTCTCAAGTATCTCTATAACTCTATAAACTCTCTGTAAACTCTCTCTTTCTTAATTTGCAGGTCAATTCAATTCAATAATTTGAAAAAATTGTAAACAAAAATAAAAAATGTAAACAATATTTCACTCTAATGTACGCGAAGGTACTGTACTATTATGTTTGGTACATAAAATAAAATTATTCTATACTAAATATAATAGTGAAATTAACTCTCTGAAATTAACACTCTGAAATTAACTCTCTGAAATTAACTCTCTGAAATTAACTCTTTTACATTTAACTTCTGTGAAAATTACTGTTTCACTAAAAAATGTATCACTGGTGTCTGAAGTATTCACTGTGTTTTGTGTTAATTCTGGCTTGATACTAGTTAACTGTTAATAAGTTAATAATCTGACTTTTCAAATGTTTACAAATTACTTAAAAAGACAAACTCTGTACTTAACCAAATTTTCTATGGCGAAATCCTTAGAGACGTGTCCTAAAGACGTGTCTTTCTGGCTACTTCTTCTGGATGAAAACTAGGCGTGGAGAACTTGGAGTCGCGACACACCGGTTCAAGGGTGGATGTTACGAACTAGAAGTCGTGACACGCCGGTCAAATGGTTTTATCCTGATGCAGGGTAATTTCTATCCTGGCCAAAGAGTGGCCACTTGTTAAAATCCTCTTCTTAAAATATTCTTCTAATCTTGGTAGTAGGGTCGCCAAATGTTTATCCTGCTTCTTATATGTGCTTATGGGGTGCTTCGTATCGACGAGGCGTTCTTGTTTAGAGGCAGCAACGGATATTTCTTCTATAACATTCTAATTATTTTCTCTCGCTTTATGTCGACAGTTGTTAATTCTTCTCTTTCTATAATACTCTGATACTTTCTCTTGGTACTAAAATTATCGGCTTTTCTTTTATAACTTATCGACTTAACTGACTAAGTTCTTCTGAAGAGAGCACGGCTCGAAGGGGAAAATAAAAAGTTTGTCTTACTGTAGTTTACTTCTAAAAATGTACAGGTAGTGCTCTGAATTTACAGGGGTAGAGGTTCGATCTCTTTCGACCATAGCTCAGGCCGGAATCTAAAAAGTTAAGGAGGCAAGGGGCCTCTGCCCCTCTTCGCAGCGAAGCTGCTAACAAGGGAGTCTCGTAGCAGTGACCAAAGCCGAGAGCCGTAATGAAGTGCCGTTCATTTTACAAATACATGTATAATATAAGCCTAAGTGTTGGGGGAAGGCAGTTGAAGGTTAAGTTCCCCCCTTTTAAACACATGATCAGATGTTTGAAAAATTCAAAATAAAAATAAAAAACTAATTTGTATTTTTCGCCGAGTCTACATTTATGAAGGCGATATTATTTCATAGTAGTACATAAGTACAATTTGAGTACATGACTGAGTACGTATTAATTTTTGTTAATTACAATTACGATTACAATTATGGATTACTTCACATTCGCTTATGATTGTCCATTACAGTTCTATTAAAGTACATTCTTACATTATATATTAAATCATTACATTTAATTACAGTTTCAATGAAGTACATTACGTTGTTTACCATTCTTACAGTGTTTTTATATATTTCTATATGGTTATAATATATGGTTATAATATATGGTTATAATATATGGTTATTATATATGGTTATTATATATGGTTATTAGTACAACACAAGTACATGAGACATGACACACATGATATAACATAACGCATGATAATGTTATAAATTCGAATCAGAGCGAAAGGAGATTTTTTATCTTTGAAGCGTTCGCTTCTGCCATAGTTCGCGGAATTTGATAACTTAACTAAGCATTTTCGAGTTCAATGCGGGAGGTGATATAATAAAAAATAATTAAAAAAATAATACGAGAACGTATTTGTGCGTTTTCGAACGAATGCCTAAAGTTTTGCTTTTCATAGACTGACACGAGTAAAAATGAATATTTAATAAAATTTATATAGGGTAATGGTCAAGTTAAGATATGGACGTATAGTTGAATAGGGTTGAATAATAATATTTATACTACAGAGCATATAAATAATGACTTCTATAGAGTGTACACTTTTTATTATGATGTTAAAGAATTTTCATACATTGAATACTGGAGATATGATGAAGGGAAATTAATGACGGGAAAATGTGACGTCATAGTTATTGAATTTGTACGTATAGTACAAATCATTATTAGGAAGATTTACAAGAACGAATTAGAGACAAAGAGTGGGTATTAATGAATAAGAAGTACAAATCGAAATTCTATCCAAAACTCGCTTCGGCGATTTTGGTTTCTCATGTAAAAATGAATATGGATTATTCATTGTTCATTTTTACAGTGTTCCCCCTCTAAAGTGGTATTAATTAATACAATAATATAATACAATTAATACAATACAATTGAGAAAATAACATCGAACGAATTCAAATTACATGATAACGATTTTTTTTTTTTTTTTTTTTTTTACAATACAAATTTTATACAGAACGAGTTCGGGTGGTTGGGTACAATGCAGAGTAATTAAATTTTTAACATGACACTTGCTTAGAGAGTTTTATAAAGTATAAAAATTTAAAGATTAAAACTTTAATTTTAGGCAAACAATTAAGTTAGACAAACAATGATAGTTAAATTTTTTTACAAACTTTTATTTTTCTGTGGGAAAAATTACATACATAATGAGTAGTAGATAACAGGGAAAAACGTAAATCGTACAATCTATAAACTAATTTTTATTGATATTGTAGGTACAATCGAATTACGTAGTGGATGATGTATAGACCTGTGGTCTAATGTGTATTTATGTGTACTAGGTACAAAGTGTGTATCTTACAATTTCGAGGGACAGATTAGCTGAGAGGATTGTTCAATTAACTGAATAAATGCATGAGCAAGATATATTAGAAAGCAAAAATGATTAAGACTAAATAGCATAGTTAGCACTTACACGTAATGAAATAGTTTATTGTGATATCCAATGATTTTAGCATAAGGTTTGTCTATATAGTATATATAGTGTGCATACATGCGTGTGTATGTGTAGGGATTTGGAAGGTTTTTGAATTAACAAAGTTTTAAAAATAATGTATAATAATTTAAGATGGGTTTAGGGTTATAAGATCTTTTAAGTTTAAGTCAGTTATTGTTATTATTATCATTATTATTATTTTTATAAAATCCTTTAAGCTCAAGGTCAATTATTATAAAATTCTAAATTACAGGTAGTATTAATGATGGTGTATGCATATGAGTTTAATGTGAAAGTGACTTGAGGTACGGAAAGAAAATGAATTCGAATATGTGTCAAAAGTAATAGAATTCAATTAGGATTATCGATTGTACGTAATTAAATCAGTTACACATATATTAAGATAATAAAAAAACGTACTTAGAGGACCTTACAAGTAATGAAAGTAAATCTCACGGTTTTAAAATTGAATTTTGAAACACAATTAATTAAATTCGACTACGACAATTACTCAGTAATTGAATTAAAAAATAAAAAAATAAAAATTGAAAATAGAAATCAATTATAAACTATAATGAACTAAACATATAATATTCTTAAAAATATAAAAACACAACTTAACATAAATTGAGGTTATGTTCCATCGTACCAAAGAGGAATTAACCAGGGTTGAACCATTTCTCTGGTTGACACACTTCAACTGGGGTTGGGGTTGTTAAAATAAAATAAAATAAAAGACAAAGTTTGGAGTACGACATTCGGGGGAATTGAGTGACTAAGCGGGGGGTATAAGTCTGAAATTGACAATACGTCTTTCGTGAGCACTTTGCTCTTTTTTTTTTTTTTTTTTTAAAGATTGCTTGTCACACTACTTAGAACAAAAATTAAAAGAGTTGAACCAAAACGGAGCGACGGCATGTTCCTCATATACATTACAATAATTATCCAAATCGTTACAACCTTTGTAAAAACGGTTTTCGTTACAAATAATAAATTACATAACTATATATTTATATACGCAACAATGCATGAAAAGGAAAAGACAAATCGGTGAATTTCCTTCTTACAAACAAAGAAAAAAAAGATTAACTAAAGACAGAAACGGGTCAATTCAGTTTGAATTTAATTCTCCTTTACAAAAAAAAAAAGGTTGAATTAAATTCGTAAATTACATTTTCTTAAATTAAATTCTCTTAAATTACAAAGAAAAAGTTGAATTCAATTGACTGCATTGAAATGACTGGGGACTTGAAACTTGAAAATTGACTGAGACTTGAAACTTGAAAATTGACTGAAACTTGAAATAAAACTGACTGAGACTTGAAACTTGTAAACTGAGACTTGAAATTGAAACTGTAACTTGAACTCTTATCAAGTATCTTGAAACTGAAACTGTAACTTGAACTCTTATCAAGTATCTTGAAACTGAAACTGTAACTTGAACTCTTATCAAGTATCTTGAAACTGAAACTGTAACTTGAACTCTTATCAAGTATCTTGAAACTGAAACTGTAACTTGAACTCTTATCAAGTATCTTGAAACTGAAACTGTAACTTGAACTCTTATCAAGTATCTTGAACGTGAAACTGTAACTTGAACTCTTATCAAGTATCTTGAAAGTGAAACTGTAACTTGAACTCTTATCAAGTATCTTGAAACTGAAACTGTACCTTGAACTCTTATCAAGTATCTTGAAACTAACTTGAACTCTTATCAAGTATCTTGAAACTAACTTGAACTCTTATCAAGTATCTTGAAACTAACTTGAACTCTTATCAAGTATCTTGAAACTAACTTGAACTCTTATCAAGTATCTTGAAACTAACTTGAACTCTTATCAAGTATCTTGAAACTAACTTGAACTCTATCAAGTATCTTGAAACTAACTTGAACTCTATCAAGTATCTTGAAACTAACTTGAACTCTATCAAGTATCTTGAAACTAACTTGAACTCTATCAAGTATCTTGAAACTAACTTGAACTTATCAAGTATCTTGAAACTAACTTGAACTTATCAAGTATCTTGAAACTAACTTGAACTCTATCAAGTATCTTGAAACTAACTTGAACTCTATCAAGTATCTTGAAACTAACTTGAACTCTATCAAGTATCTTGAAACTAACTTGAACTCTATCAAGTATCTTGAAACTAACTTGAACTCTATCAAGTATCTTGAAACTAACTTGAACTCTATCAAGTATCTTGAAACTAACTTGAACTCTATCAAGTATCTTGAAACTAACTTGAACTCTATCATGTATCTTGAAACTAACTTGAACTCTATCAAGTATCTTGAAACTAACTTGAACTCTCTCAAGTATCTTGAAACTAACTTGAACTCTATCAAGTATCTTGAAACTACCTTCAACTCTATCAGATATCTTGAAACTAACTTGAAGCTGTTCTCAAGTATCTCTATAACTCTATAAACTCTCTGTAAACTCTCTCTTTCTTAATTTGCAGGTCAATTCAATTCAATAATTTGAAAAAATTGTAAACAAAAATTAAAAAATGTAAACAATATTTCACTCTAATGTACGCGAAGGTACTGTACTATTATGTTTGGTACATAAAATAAAATTATTCTATACTAAATATAATAGTGAAATTAACTCTCTGAAATTAACACTCTGAAATTAACTCTCTGAAATTAACTCTCTGAAATTAACTCTTTTACATTTAACTTCTGTGAAAATTACTGTTTCACTAAAAAATGTATCACTGGTGTCTGAAGTATTCACTGTGTTTTGTGTTAATTCTGGCTTGATACTAGTTAACTGTTAATAAGTTAATAATTCTGACTTTTCAAATGTTTACAAATTACTTAAAAAGACAAACTCTGTACTTAACCAAATTTTCTATGGCGAAATCCTTAGAGACGTGTCCTAAAGACGTGTCTTTCTGGCTACTTCTTCTAGGATGAAAACTAGGCGTGGAGAACTTGGAGTCGCGACACACCGGTTCAAGGGTGGATGTTACGAACTAGAAGTCGTGACACGCCGGTCAAATGGTTTTATCCTGATGCAGGGTAATTTCTATCCTGGCCAAAGAGTGGCCACTTGTTAAAATCCTCTTCTTAAAATATTCTTCTAATCTTCGTAGTAGGGTCGCCAAATGTTTATCCTGCTTCTTATATGTGCTTATGGGGTGCTTCGTATCGACGAGGCGTTCTTGTTTAGAGGCAGCAACGGATATTTCTTCTATAACATTCTAATTATTTTCTCTCGCTTTATGATCGACAGTTGTTAATTCTTCTCTTTCTATAATACTCTGATACTTTCTCTTGGTACTAAAATTATCGGCTTTTCTTTTATAACTTATCGACTTAACTGACTAAGTTCTTCTGAAGAGAGCACGGCTCGAAGGGGAAAATAAAAAGTTTGTCTTACTGTAGTTTACTTCTAAAAATGTACAGGTAGTGCTCTGAATTTACAGGGGTAGAGGTTCGATCTCTTTCGACCATAGCTCAGGCCGGAATCTAAAAAGTTAAGGAGGCAAGGGGCCTCTGCCCCCTCTTCGCAGCGAAGCTGCTAACAAGGGAGTCTCGTAGCAGTGACCAAAGCCGAGAGCCGTAATGAAGTGCCGTTCATTTTACAAATACATGTATAATATAAGCCTAAGTGTTGGGGGAAGGCAGTTGAAGGTTAAGTTCCCCCCTTTTAAACACATGATCAGATGTTTGAAAAATTCAAAATAAAAATAAAAACTAATTTGTATTTTTCGCCGAGTCTACATTTATGAAGGCGATATTATTTCATAGTAGTACATAAGTACAATTTGAGTACATGACTGAGTACGTATTAATTTTTGTTAATTACAATTACGATTACAATTATGGATTACTTCACATTCGCTTATGATTGTCCATTAAAGTTCTATTAAAGTACATTCTTACATTATATATTAAATCATTACATTTAATTACAGTTTCAATGAAGTACATTACGTTGTTTACCATTCTTACAGTGTTTTTATATATTTCTATATGGTTATAATATATGGTTATAATATATGGTTATAATATATGGTTATTATATATGGTTATTATATATGGTTATTAGTACAACACAAGTATATGAGACATGACACACATGATATCACATAACGCATGATAATGTTATAAATTCGAATCAGAGCGAAAGGAGATTTTTTATCTTTGAAGCGTTCGCTTCTGCCATAGTTCGCGGAATTTGATAACTTAACTAAGCATTTTCGAGTTCAATGCGGGATGTGATATAATAAAAAATAATTAAAAAAATAATACGAGAACGTATTTGTGCGTTTTCGAACGAATGCCTAAAGTTTTGCTTTTCATAGACTGACACGAGTAAAAATGAATATTTAATAAATTTATATGGGTAATGGTCAAGTTAAGATATGGACGTATAGTTGAATAGGTTGAATAATAATATTTATACTACAGAGCATATAAATAATGATTCTATAGAGTGTACACTTTTTATTATGATGTTAAAGAATTTTCATACATTGAATACTGGAGATATGATGAAGGGAAATTAATGACGGGAAAATGTGACGTCATAGTTATTGAATTTGTACGTATAGTACAAATCATTATTAGGAAGATTTACAAGAACGAATTAGAGACAAAGAGTGGGTATTAATGAATAAGAAGTACAAATCGAAATTCTATCCAAAACTCGCTTCGGCGATTTTGGTTTCTCATGTAAAAATGAATATGGATTATTCATTGTTCATTTTTACAGTGTTCCCCCTCTAAAGTGGTATTAATTAATACAATAATATAATACAATTAATACAATACAATTGAGAAAATAACATCGAACGAATTCAAATTACATGATAACGATTTTTTTTTTTTTTTTTTTTTTTACAATACAAATTTTATACAGAACGAGTTCGGGTGGTTGGGTACAATGCAGAGTAATTAAATTTTTAACATGACACTTCCTTAGAGAGTTTTATAAAGTATAAAAATTTAAAGATTAAAACTTTAATTTTAGGCAAACAATTAAGTTAGACAAACAATGATAGTTAAATTTTTTTACAAACTTTTATTTTTCTGTGGGAAAAATTACATACATAATAAGTAGTAGATAACAGGGAAAAACGTAAATCGTACAATCTATAAACTAATTTTTATTGAATATTGTAGGTACCAATCGAATTACGTAGTGGATGATGTATAGACCTGTGGTCTAATGTGTATTTATGTGTACTAGGTACAAAGTGTGTATCTTACAATTTCGAGGGACAGATTAGCTGAGAGGATTGTTCAATTAACTGAATAAATGCATGAGCAAGATATATTAGAAAGCAAAAATGATTAAGACTAAATAGCATAGTTAGCACTTACACGTAATGAAATAGTTTATTGTGATATCCAATGATTTTAGCATAAGGTTTGTCTATATAGTATATATAGTGTGCATACATGCGTGTGTATGTGTAGGGATTTGGAAGGTTTTTGAATTAACAAAGTTTTAAAAATAATGTATAATAATTTAAGATGGGTTTAGGGTTATAAGATCTTTTAAGTTTAAGTCAGTTATTGTTATTATTATTATCATTATTATTATTTTTATAAAATCCTTTAAGCTCAAGGTAATTATTAAAAATTCTAAATTACAGGTAGTATTAATGATGGTGTATGCATATGAGTTTAATGTGAA